>PVIY010027771.1:0-33859 GCA_004026745.1 Myrmecophaga tridactyla
CAAAACTAAAATTTTAAAAGAAAGGAGAAAAGCAGGAAGGGTTGGGGGTTTGTGGCGAGCTATGGAAATGGGCGGTCTACAACAAGAGGGGGAAGGGTGAATAAAGATTAAGATGACAGGCAAGAGGGAGAGAATACAAAATGTCTTTAAGCTTTAAATTTAAGCACTGCTATGCTCCAAACCCAAGATCTATGCCACATTAGCCAAAGAAAAACAACCGCTATTTGGGCATCTTCTTAATTGCTGAGGCCAGGTGTGTAATTTGCAAGCACAGCCACAGTTTTGGGTGCTTGCCTCTGTTCATAGTCTAGCCTCTTGTGCTCTCCTCGGTTTCAAGTTTTTGTTCCAGCAAATGCTCACATGCTGACTGTGCCCCTAGGCTGTCCTCTACGGCATCAGTGAGCCTGGTTAAATGAGGGGGGAATGTGAACGATTTTCCAGCTAGCTTAAAGTAAGCAGTGGGGCCTAGTGTGGTTGTCCAGAAAGCCAAGAGGTCATTGGTTGGCATTAACTGCCACACTAAAGAACAAGCACCTGATGCTGCTTTTGTATTGAGCTGCGGCCACCCAATTAGGTAGGCTGTAGCTACATGTGGCCCTTTACATTTAAGTATAAATCAAATTACAAAAAAATTAAAAATCCAGTTCCCCAGTCACACTAGCCACATTTCAAGCACTCAGTAGCTATGTGTGGCTCATGGTTACCGTAGTGAATGTAGAGAAGACATTTCCATCATCACAGAAAGTTCTGTTGGACAACGCCAGCCATCACTGGATTCCCAGCAATGCCACTGCGATGGACAATTAGTGATACGTTGTGTATGTTGATGATTTGGTTAATTTTTTTATAAAAAGAACATTTATTGCACTGTTAGTATATATACCAGGGCTTTTCTTTTTTTTCCTGTAAGCTGTCTGTTTTGCCCATTTAAAGATGAGACTACTAAATATCAGAGAGGAAGTAATTCATCCCCAACAAATGGCCACAATCCGGGAGACAGGGCATTCGAACCCCAAACTTCTTATCCCAAGTGCCCCACTGGTTTCGCCACATCCTGCTGCTTTTCCTCCACACAAGACATGCCAGTGCATTTTATACCCTCTGCCGAGCGGGGAAGACATTCCTACAGAGAAATAGGGTTTCCTTCTATATCCAATTTTGTTCTTGTGTTCCTGAGTTTTCCGAACGATAGTGCTTTATTCATTAAGCAAAGCTCTT
This sequence comes from Myrmecophaga tridactyla, assembly GCA_004026745.1. NCBI lineage: Eukaryota > Metazoa > Chordata > Mammalia > Pilosa > Myrmecophagidae > Myrmecophaga > Myrmecophaga tridactyla. Next base: position 1,219 of record PVIY010027771.1, read on the forward strand.
TTTCTGTTGAAACTTTTTATGCTTCCCGTTTCTCCTTCTAGCTTGAGCAGTTTCGGACCCTGCTTTTCACTTCGGAGGGGGAGAACGAGAAAAGAATGGTCGACAACTTCCGCCCCCTTCAGCCCTTGATGAATCGCACTGTCCGCTCGTCCTTTCGCCACGATTATGTGTTGAACATACAAGCAAAACCCAAGCAGCAGACCAGCAAAGCTACCCCCTAACACGTTCATATCGGGGCTGCATTTTATCTTCATACATACCAACTTTTAAAATGTTTTCTCTGTAGAGTATTCGAAATGCCTGCACTTAATAATTCTCATAGAGGCTCGGGTCTTGGTGTGGGAGTGCTCCATCAATTGCCGGAGAAAGCTCTTCGGTAAACACAGGTTGACTTTTCTCCATGATGATGTTTGTCACTGAAGCACCAGCAAGACACGCGACATCTTCTTACAGCATCTGATTGCCAGTTGTAATGCTGTTCCATGTCGGACTTTTTGTGCTCCCTTTTTAGATTTATTGGATAGTGGTTCTACAGAGTAATCGGTAGCAATGATAATCAAAATATCATGTAATTTTGTGTAAAGCACAGGCCCTGATCACCCAGAACACAGGCCTGTTACAAAGAGCCGCGAGGCCCAGACTGCTGCATCCTGGCTGAACATTGACCATGGTTTTAGGTATATTTTATTTCGAATGCATTTTATTTGAGAATGTTTGCCCTGATCAGTAGGTGCCATTGCTAATACTTGATATGCTTATTGTCAATTGATGATATAGAAATTATATTTTATAATCATTAGAAAACAAGGACTTTTGCTTATATCCTGAAATCTTTTTGAATTTCTGAAGATCACATATTTTGCTTAAAGGCTTGATCCTATAGAAAGCACACGCAGAACATTGTAAAGAAAAGGCTTAAAGTGCCTAGGACTTAGAATTCTCGCATGGCACATTTTCAGAAATATTTTTGAAGGGGGGAGTAATCTAATTGCCTATAGTTTCTGCGATTGTGTTGCATTATTTGATGTATTTTTTTCATAGAATATAGTGATAATATTTTTCCACTATGACAGAGCTATCTTGGCTTCCCTTTAGAACTGTCTGAACTTTATTTTATTTCATCTTCTGTTGAGGTTCTTGGTTTGCAAGGCAGGTGATCAACTTAAATTTACCAATCTATACAGTAGTGTAGACGATTTTTGTTACAGTAATAGGGAGAGGAACCTATGAACTAGGTTAAAATCTAGAGATTTCCATATATTCTGAGAAATCCATTCCATTGTCACCCTTGCTTATAAATACCTGGGACGATTTCCAACAGCTTATAGACCTGTGTTCAGACTCAGTGTTGCATCACTAACTGGTGATGCATGTTCTTGAGTGTATAAGATGTCTGTAAAATTACTGAGGCATCCTTGAACATGTACATCAGAAAGTGATTAGAAAACTCATAGGGATTTACTAGAGAAGCAGAACCTCTTTCATTGATATGCTACTAATTTGGTCTGCAAGATAGGGTTAGAATTGTATATGTAAGTGTTTGAAGATATCTTTGTTCCAATAAAAAAGGGGAAGGTGGGGTGAAAGCATTTGCTTGTAGGGTGCATGCCTTCTCTGGGAAGGGGGAGCCTATGTGCTCTACACAAAATACAAATTTTCCAGGGCACACAGCCTTCCCTCTAGGCGGCTTGCATAATCTTAGTGGAAAAAACTATCACACTAGGTGTTGCAAAGTGGAACACAGACCAATGTACAGAATGCATGACCACCCTTTGTATCTCAGAGGTACAGGGGTGTTGTGTTCTTGGTTTTCCAGTCCTGATTTACTTACACCTGGTATTGTGGTATAATTATCAATAACTCCCTCTTTCACTCTCACCTAGTTTGCATGATAAATTCTGTGGTCACTGTTCTAGTTTGCTAGCTGCCAGAATGCGATGTACCAGAAACAGAATGACTTTTAAAAAGGGAACTTTGTTGCAAGTTTACAGTTCTAAGGCCATGAAAATGTCCAAATTAAGGCAAGGTTATGAAAATATCCAAATTAAGGCACCAACAAGAGGTTACCTTCACTCAAGAAAGGCTGATGAAGGTTCAGGGTTTCTCTCTCAGTTGGAAGGGTACATGGCTACATCTGCTAGCTTTCTCTCCTGGCTTCTTGTTTCATGAAGTTCCCCCCGGGGTGTTTTCCTTCTTCATCTGCAGAGGTCTCAGGCTGCATGGGCTCTGTTGGTTCTGGTGGCACTGAAGCTTTTTCAAGATGGTTCCCTCTTAAAGGGCTCCAGTAAGCAACCCCACCTTGGATCGGTGGAGACACATCTCCACGGAAACCATCGAATCAGAGTTACTACCCACAGTTGGGTGGGTCACATCTCCATGGAAACAATCAAAAAGCTCCCACCCAGCAATATTGAATGAGCATTAAAGAGCTTGGCTTTTCTGGGGTACACAACATATTCAAACCGGCAAAGTCACCTTCCCTGCAGAAGTTATGGAAACGGCCTTGGGTGTGTGCTTTCTTCAATGCCTTTAATCATATGACACCCAAAGGGGCACTGTAGATACCCTGGCTACTGATAACACACTAGCAAGAAACTATTTTTAATGCCCACAAAAGTATTTCACTTGTACCTTCTTAGCCATGAATGGGAGAAAGGGACTTAAGGTCTGTAGAAAGGCTGAGAAAAATTTGGTATTAAAATTGCTGCTCACCATCATTAAATAATACTAGATTAATAAAACCCCACTTTTTTAAACAATGTCTATATGAATGACTTTTCCTTCCTATTAGTTGTTCTTGAGTGTATAAGATGTCAGTAAAATTACTGAGGCATCCTTGAACATGTACATCAGAAAGTGATTAGAAAACTCATAGGGATTTACTAGAGAAGCAGAAATGGGAAAAGCCACTTCTCCTCAGCTCACCCTACTGTAGGCCTTTGAATTAATCTGGTGAATAACATTGACATTAATGGCAGGAGAGAAATGAACTGTTCTTTCCTGAAGAACTTCCACACTGACCATCGAATGATACTGTAGCAAAAAAAAAAAAAGCAACTTATTTAAAGCATCTCAGTGTGGCAGTCAGGAAATGGACATTTTTTTTTCTTGCGCTCCCTTTATACTTTCACTGACAAATTTATTCATAGGTCAGTCTTAGGGGAGAGGGAAGATGTATCTATCTATCTCTCTCAATATATATATTCCATCAAAAAATTGTCTACATTATGCATCATGCTTTTGTGTAATTGAGATCAACCTTCTTTAGATTAAAAGCTTCTGGAAAGACTAGCATTTTCCTTTAATCAAATTTTTCTCATTTTAGGATAACTAAGACTCATATTTAATAATAGCATCTGTTAAATGGCTTATGGAAATAAAATATTTTATTCCATCTTTGTGGGTGATATCAGCTATTTTCCACTGATTGTGCAAAATATACATGTGGGCATTTTCCCATAACAGAGCACTAACAGAGCACTAATCTGATACATGCATCCTTGAGAACAGGGAGATGTTCTATTGTAGGAGACCAGAAAGATACAAAATATATATTATGTTGCAGAATAAAGATAGCTGTGTTAACAGAATGTATCTTGGCATTAAAATTTTACATGCCTTATTTTTACCTTATATAGTTTATTGAATTCAAATGATGGTAATTATCGTTTGGAAATGGAATCGGCTTTTAGAGTTACTTCTGTAATAAAATTAACTAGAGCAGTTCAAGCTTGTTCATGAAAGTGAATGCAGTGATTGATTGTTGAAAATAAATATTTAACTTCTATAAAAGGAGATTTACATTCATTTTTAAATCACAGTGAAGTAAAATCTAATCTGTATCTTTTTAATACTAGGAATATCTTTGTAGAAGACATTCTTATTGTTTTAAAGTGAAAGTCTGGTCTAATTCATAAGAAATGTTACAGCAGCCAAAACGCTACAGCTTTCTGAATGGCAGTGATTCTCAGCATGAGTCCTGGTCACAGGGACCAGCAAAATTGGTGACTTGCACAGCTACAAACATCCCGTGCCACCCAAGGCATCCTCTAGTTTGGGATAACTGCCTAGTTCCCCCTCCCCCCTTCAAGGAGTTTAGGATTAAGTGAAAGAAGTAAACACCTAGTGTAATAAGTGTTATAAAAGGTGAAAAGTGCACACAGGACAAGTTCTTGTGGGGTCAGGAAATTTTCACACCAATAATGATGACGATGATGATACAACAGATGTTTTGGACGCTCACTGTGTCCCCCACACTGCTAACATACAGCATGCATCATCTTATGTAATCTTTACAGCAAAAGCCTTATAAGATGAGAACTATTATTACTATCTTAATTTTGTACAGGTGAGTACTAGACATAAGGGAATTTACTCAAAACCACAGAAAGCCAAATCATGAGTTCCCCAGTCCATTGGACTCCAAAGTCTATGTCCCTAATTATTGATCCACTGAGCTAGACAAGGTCAACTTGGTGGTGAAGCGGGAGGTGTGTGTTTCAAGGCTTTCAGTAAGAGGACGTGTAGCACACAGCTTTGTGCAGGATTCTTTTGCAGGGCTCGGACTCTGCTGAATGATTCCAAGGAGGGACTAAGGGAAGGAGGGGCAGCTTGGTAACTGTGTATCTCAGCAACTTTTGTTTTGGAGGAGAATGAAATCAAGCTGACTGAGCTAGGGAAGTTATTCAGTCATTCAGAAGATGGGGATACTCAGTCATTTTGCAGCTACAGTGTGTCCAACTTCTATTGGCCTTCTTCCTGGCCTTGTATGAGTACTGCAGGTTCTGATTGTTAGCTCAGCTGAGTTTTACTTTTCCAAGCCTAGTCTCATCACCTCTCACCTAGATTGTTGTAGTGTTCCAGCCTTACCTTTTTTTTTTTGCATGGGCAGGCACCGGGACTCGAACCCGGGTCTCTGGTATGGCAGGCGAGAACTCTGCCTGCTGAGCCATGGTGGCCCGCCCCCAGCCTCATCTCTTTTAATCCTCCATATGGCAAACTAGAGTAGTATATCTAAAACACAAATATGAACACAGCAAGCCTCTACTTAGAAGCTTTCTATGGTTTCACATGCTTACAGAACAAGATTCTCGGCACAGCGGACAAGTCTCACTCCATAACCTAGTCCCAGCCCACCTCTACTGCCCTATTCCTTACTACTCTTGAATTGAATTCGAGTGCCAAATTCTTGCTGTTCCGGGCAAATCCCGCAGTTTCACGTCCTGGTGTCTTTGCTTATGCTGATCTACCCGCGACTCCATTATGACCCTTCTCTACCTGGGTAACCAAGTGTTCGAAACCGGGCTCAGGCCTCAGAAACCTCTCCCTGAAACCCCAGGTGGACTACGCGAAGTCAACTTCATCTTTGCATGTATCCTATTATATTATCTACGCACTGCGTTTTCTCTACCCCTAGACTGTAAGCTCCTTGGGGGCAGTTGTTGGCATCTCTGCGACCCCGGGTGTTAGGTTCACCTATTAAGCCCAGGGCTGAGTCTAGGGCTGTGTCTAAAGTGCCGATAGGTAGATAGGTAGAGCTGGGGAAAGGGGAGGAGCCGGGAACTCCCTCTGCGGAGCGGGAAGGAAGAAGCGGAGCCTGGGGGAGCCCAGAAGGATCTGAGAGTTGTGCGAGGAACGTGAGGGCGACCCTGCAGCTCTGTGGGGGGTGAGATTTCGTGGGTGCAGGAGGAGAAAAGGGGAGAGGTGTGACCTGAACCTTCTCTGATGTGGGGAGACAGTGATAAAGCACTAGGGAAATGCTGACGAATTGTTTCCTGGGTGGGAGCACTAAGGGATTTTCGAGAAGGCGACGGTAATCTGGAAAGGGCTTTGGGAGGAGAGCTGCCCGCCGAAGCAGCTGGCTCCCGTCTCGGGCCCCTCCCGGGCCGAGGCGCCCCCGCCTGGTTCTGGCGGCCGGGCAACACTGCACCTGCGCGCGCCGCTGCGCCAGCCTTCCAGCCCTTGAGCCCGCCTCTACCGTCTCTCTCTAAAGGCAGGGCGAGCTCGCAAGATGGCGCCCCCCGGGAAGATTCTGTTTCCCTTAAAACAGAGGTAAGCTGGGCTCGGGGGAGATGAACTGGCGAGAAGAGGGGACCGAACGGGCCGAGGCTGAGCCTGGAGGATGCACAAGGAAGAAGCAAAGGGGAGCCGGGCTAAGGGAGCGAACCACCGCGGTACCAAGAGCCCCTCCCGGGCGTGCACCCCTATCTGTCACAGATGTTGGTGGGCTAAAGAAAGGGAGGTGGGCAACAGGTGGCGGGATGCAGAAGACCTATGGGATGGGCGTGGAAGGAAGACGCAATGGTAGATGGCTGCTTTTTCATTAAAACACGAGTAAAAGATTTCACCCCTGTGCAGCCGATCGACTTCCTGTCACTGGGCGCGGAGGGGAGGGGAGCTTGGGCAATGCAGCAACTGCGGCCACTGACGCCGATGTGTGTGTGTGTGTGTGTGTGTGTGTGTGTGTGTCTCGATCGTCCAGTCACAAAAAGTACCGGGCCGCCCTAAAGAAGGAGAAACGAAAGAAGCGTCGGCAGGAACTCGCTCGACTGAGAGAATCAGGTAATGGGCTTCTCATCCCGTTTCCTGTGTGTGAAATTGCCGTGCTGGCTCCGCCCTAACTTGAAGCCCCAGAGTGGAAGGAAGCCAAGTATCTGATGAAAAATTGCTGTGCCTGCTGCCTCCCAAATAAAGTTATGTTAGACCCATGTAAGAAACCTTGCTACCGTACTAGAGAAGGGGGAAAACACATGGTGAATCATCACCCATTGAAAGTGTTTATAATGTATCTGATATTCCAGGTGCAGGCACCATGAATTACAGTAGCTAGTACTGCCCTTAGTAAGTATTCAGTGAATGTATTTGTGTGCAAAATCAGCAGGAGTCAAGGGTTATAACTAGAGATTTTGCATATTTTTCTCAAACTTGAGTAATGGAAAAGTCCTCTTGTTAATTCAAGTTATTATCGTTACTAGGCTATTTGAATATATATGTATGAAACTAGTTTAAGAGAGTTTTCTTTGGCTATAAAACAATATCTTTGCAAATTATCTAATTACAAATTATAAAACCAAATGAAATTACACCTCCAGTAAAATTCCATTCTACATTAATGTAATGTTAGGGATGATGTGAAACAGATGCTCACAACATGAATATACTACTGACTGCCCTGGCATAGGTTCTTTAGAATTTGTAGTGCCTCCACTGCTGTGGCACTATGGTTATTAAGCACGTTTTTTCCATTGAAACTGCCATGGAATCTTCATTTGTACAGCTGACTGCGGCATTATTTGGGCTTCACATGGCAGAACCTAAAAGTTATATATTAAACCTACTTGGAATAAAAATCAATACTACTTAGGCCAGTGTGGTTATAAATATAGATGGGATTGCTGAAATCACAGAGCAGTATTGGGTCATAATGGTCATCATCCAGATTATACAGAATATGCTTATTAAATTATCCTGGACAGGGCGGCTGCCGTGGCTCAGCAGGCAGAGCTCCGACCTGCCGTGCTGGAGGTCTGGAGTTCGATCCCTGGTGCCTCCTGCCCATATGCAAATTAAAAAAAAAATTATCCTGGACAGTTCTCATAGTCCAGAGATTATGATCTCTAGTGGCAAGGATTCTTGGACCTTGAGAAAGACAGCCATGGAGGTTTCATTTACTGTCAGGGTTCCTGAGTAATTATTTTAGTAGCAGTACTTAGAATAATTGGAAGGGACGAAGCAGTGTGTTCACCTGCAGCCTGTGCTAGCGTCTGTTTTAGTTTGCTAAAGCCGCCAGAATTCAGTACACCAGCGATGGATTGGCTTTTATAAAGGGGATTTATTTAGTTAGAAATTTACTGATTTGGGAAGGCACACAGCAGTGTCTGCTGGCCTTCTCTCTCAGCTTCTGGGGTCAAACGGCTTTCCCAGGGGTGTTTCCTTTTTGCATCTCCAAAGTCTGGGTCTCTGTTGAGCTCTGTGCTGAGTTGTGCTGGTCTTGGCTGAGTTGTACTGAGTTCTCCTCTGACTCCTTTTAAGCCTCCAGCTAATTAAATTAAACATTACTCATTGCGGAGGGTACTCCGCTTACCTGACAGCAGATGTAATCAGCCATAGATGAAGTTCATGTGATGATTTAAGTCTGCAGCAACAGAACAACTGGGGACTATCACGTGGCTAAGTTGACACCTAAACCTAATTATTACAGTATCCACCCCTATTCAGCTTGGCAACTATACACATTACCTTAAATCTATACTTAATATCTAAATAGAAAACAGTAACAGACATTTCTTTCGCCCAACAGTGCTCATCTTTCCTGCATACAATGCACTAAATCTTTCCATATGCAAAATACATTCATTTCATCACAATGTCACAAAAGCCTTAAGCCATTTCAGTAACAATACAAATAAATACAATACCAACTCAAAAATAGTACACAAGCTCATCAAAGTCAGTTGTAGGCATGGTCTGTCTCAGAGCAAAATTCTCCTCTGGCTGTGGACCTGTGAACTTAGAGCAACTTATAGCTTCTAAAATACAAAGAAGGAACAGTCATAGGATAAAGGATCCCATTGCCATAGGGAGAAATTGGAAGGAAAACAGGGGTCACTGGACCTAAACAGTTCTGAAAACCTGCAGGGCAAACTCCAAACTCTCAAAGTCTGAGAGCCATTCATCCTTGGGGCTTTAGAAAGTGGCAACCCCACCCTTTCCAAGAGCCTATGCAGCAGCCCTATTCTCTCTAAACACTGGGATGAGGGTTTGCAACGTTGGGGGGCATTGAGGAGACCACTTTTTTCTGGCCCCACCCTCCTCAGGCATCTGGGTGGCACACAGATTCTCAGCCATCTCCAGGGCATATGCTCAACCCCTTCAAAACAATGGGGTGGCAGCCAGGCTCCCCACAGTCCCCGGAGAATGTGCTCTACCCTCTCCGAGGCCTGGGGCACTAGAACTCTTCTGAACATCCAGGTGGAGGGCCTGCCCTCTATCTCCAGTGCAAACTCACCCTCTCTACACACATAGGTGGATCCTGGCCCAAGGTTTCTTGGCTTCAGATCTTAGCTTCCATGGTTCTGCCTCTGAGGTTATTTTTCCTTCTATCTGTCCCTCTCAGTCCAGACCAACAGTGGTTCGTTCTATTTATACTGGCCTTGCAAAAAATTTGTTGATTTGGTATGTAGCATACAGGGATCAAAGCCATTAGATAAGCTGATCTTCCACAAATCCTTTCTGGATAACTCCATCTCCAGTCCTGGCTTGTTTTATAATGGCTGACTGGCTCCATGTTTGGTTAAATCCTCACATGGGGCACTATTCTCTGGGGTCTCACTTTCTGAAAGCCCAGCATTTTCCAGACCATCAGTTTCTGATTTCTTTGTAACCAAAAGTTCTGTTCTTAGCCTATCCCTCTGTGCTGGTTTGAAAGGAAGTATGCCCCCTAGAAAAGCCATGTTTTAATCAAAATCCCATTTCAAAAAGGTAGAATAATCCCTATTCAATACTGTATGTTTGAAACTGTAATCAGATCATCTCCCTGGATGATGTGATTTAGTCAAGAGTGGTTGTTAAGCTGGATTAGGTGACGACATATTTCTACCTATTTGGGTGGGTTTGGAGTCCAATTGGTTTATTGGAGTCCTATAAAAGAGGAAACGTTTTGGAGAATGGGAGAGTCAGAGAGAGCAGAATGTCATAGCCATGAGAAGCAGAGTCCAACAGCCAGCGACCTTTGCAGATGAAGAAGGAAAATGCCTCCCGGCGAGCTTCATGAAACAGGAAGCCGGGAGAAGAAGCTAGCAGATGTTGCCATGTTCACCATGTGCCCTTCCAGATGAGAGAGAAGCCCCCATCCCCACCCCAAACCAAGTTCACATCCCAGAGATGGATTGGATTTTAGAAAGGGTATTTATTTAGTTACAAATTTACTGATTTGAGAAGACACACAGTGACATCTTTTGGCCTTCTCTCCTGGTTTCTGGGTTCAAATGGCTTTCCCAGGGGCATTTTCTTTCTGCATCTCCAAACGTTTGGGTTTGTGTTGAGCTCTGAGCAGAGTTGTGCTGGGCCGAGCTGAGCTCTGCTGAGCTGTACTGAGCGCTTGTCTGACTCCTCCATTTAAGCCTCCAGCTAATTAAATTAAATGTCATTCATTGCAAAGGGCATGCCCCTTAGCTGACTGCAGATGTAATCAGCCATAAATGAAATTCATGTGCTGGTGATTTAAGTCCACAGCATCGGAACAACTGGAGACCATCACCTGGCCAAAATAAAACATCAGGGATAATAGGAAAAACAGGGTAATTTGGAGTTATTGATGCCCATATTGTACTTTGTTTCTCCCCCTGATGTTCTCAGCAACTTCTCTTCTACCATACCTTTTTTTTTTAACCTCTTCCTCTTTTTCTTTCCCTGTTTTAAATTCTGTAATAGCTAGTGTTTTTATCATGCTGGTTTTTTTCCTTTTGACTTTGTAAAGTACATTCAGAGTGAGCCTTGGTTGGAGAGTCAAGTGGATCGTCTCCCTTTGGTAGTTTAGTCAGTTGAAGGATACAGGTCACTGGTCTGCTCAGGATTATATAGCTAATGGCAGATCCAAGGTGAAGCACCTGACCCTGAACTCTAGGCTCCTCATTTTGCACATTCTGATCCTTTAATTAGGGTGCTCATGAATACCATAGACTAAGAAATACTGCTATTCATCCATTGCAGCACACATTGGATAGTCAGACATTACCCAGAATATAGAGAACATTGCTCTAATGAGTTTGCAAATGATTTGTAGAAATTTCTAGAATACTGACTTCTCAATTATAGGCAGCCTCTTTAGCACCCAGTTATAGTTTAGATAGCCTGAAATGAGCTGCCTGGTCAGAAATTAAGGTAACATTAAGTATAAAAACAAGTTGCAAAACTGTAGCATGATTCTATGTAAACAGTTACATGTATAATATAATCAGACATATTGTACTTATATGTATACCCCTTTGTATATATTTGATTGTACATGCAGAGAAAATTATATACCCCAAAGTGTTAATGATCACCTTTGTGGAGCTTATGTGAACTTGGTTTGGGGTGGGGATGGGGGCATTGAGTGAGTGAGTCAACTGATATTTTCCAGCATCAGCTCTGCCCAGTGTCTACTCTGTGGGCATACCTCTGTAAACAAGTCAGTCATAGCTTCTGTGCCCGCTCCTCTGAGAGGCCCTTTACATGTATCAGGTCATGTGATTATGTGAATAATTGTTTGGGTTAGGACTTCTCCCCATTTTTTCGCCGATTTTCCTTAAATTTCAGGTGCTGAAATAAGTTTACTTGCTTAAGAAAAGTAAATTACTTTCATTATCTAGGACTGGATCAGCTTTTGGTTAGACCTAGATTCAATATATGTGACAGAGGCAAAATCTTTTTCCTTTAAGCCTGAGCTCTTTTATTGTTTTTCCTTGAGATCACTTCAGTTTTTTCTTTTTACTCCATCTTTACTTACTCTGCTTTTTTCTCTCAAATGTAAATTTTGAAAAGGAGAGGATATACATTTTTATTGGATTAAGATTATTTATCCATGTTTTTATTTGGAAAATGTTCCAGTGTACAGAAGGTTGAAAATGTTCCAGTGTACAGAAAGTAGTACAACAAACATCTATGAACCATTCACCTCAATTTGCCTGCTAACATTTTGCTTTATTTCTCTTTTTCTCCTTATAGAAATATATACATACTTACATTGTTCCTGGATCCAGACCCTCAGTACCAAACACACTAAAGTCAACCAATAGTAATTCAGTAGTATGATTAACAGGCCGTATTTAAACTTCTCCAAATCAGGATTGATTATTTTGAAAAGCTCAAGCCAGTTATCTTATAGAATGCCCTGCATTCTGGATATGTCTGGTTGTTTTCTCATGACTAGCTTTGGGTTATGTTTTTTATGATAAAATACTAAAATACTAGAGAGGAGATGTGCATACTTCTTACTGCCTACATCAGGAGGTATGTAATGTTGGTTGTTCCACTGGTAGTGATGCCAAGTGTGGTTAAGGTATTCCTTACCAGATCACTCTAGTGCAAAAGTGCATTTTCCATCTTTGTAATTAGTACTAATCTGTGGGGTGATATTACAAGATGGTATAAATATCTTAACAACAGCCTTTTATCTGCTGTTTTTAGCATTTTTGCCTAAATTAGTTTTTCTAATAGTGTTTGCAAAAGTGATGGTTTTTCTACTTATATTGCTCTACATTTTTTTAGTTGCATTCTTCTGTAAAGACATTGTTCCCTTCCATACTCTCGCCACCTTTTTTAGAATTACTAGGGAGCCATGGATTAATTTTTAAATTAAACATATTAGCCACTACCATTACTGTTCTTTTTGATGCTCAGATTGTCCCAAAGGGCCGAAGCCCTTATTATTAGAACATTTGAAAAACAAGTTGTATCAGGTGGGCCACGGTGGTTCAGCAGGCAGAGTTCTTGCCTGCCATGCCAGAGTGCCAGAGACCTGGGCTCGATTGCTGGTGCCTCCTCATGCAAAAGAAAAAAAAAAAAAAAAAAAGTTGTATTGTAATTGTAAAGATTAAAGATTTTATATATTCCCCGAATTATTGACCAAGGTTTTGCAGTACTCAGTTTAGTAAAACATTTAAATTCCCTCAGGACTCTCACAGAAAGAGCAGGAGGACGCTTTTATTGAAGAACAACAACTAGAAGAAGAGAAGCTGTTGGAGACAGAGAGGTCAGCACGGATTTCAACATTTAGAGTGAACTCAGTTATTTTTATTTAAATATTATAAGCCTTTACTAGTTTTCTTTATAAAATCTTGTACAAAACAGGTCTGATAAAATACCCTGTATAAAATATTTACATCTGTAGCTGAGGGGCTGAAACTGAATGCTGTCATTTGTTTTTAATGGAAGTATTTTTCACTATTTTTGCTAATTTGTAAATGTTTTGGCAAAACAAACAATTAAGTGTAAAAAGTGAGAGCTTCAATAAATGCAACACACCCAAAGATAACCACGGTTAAGAAAGTAAGACTTTATGTACTGTATATTTGAATTTCTCTAATGGGATGGTATTTATCCATTTATTCTATGGAATGCCTTTTTGGTTAAATATGTGATACATATATTTCAGTGTCAATGCAGAGATCTAATTCAGTCATTTTAATGGCAACATAATATCCATTATATGGATGTAGTAGAATTTATTCTGTATTTGTAATTTATAGTTCTCCTTTGATTGACTTTCAGTTTTGTACCAGTATATAAAAAGTTGTGATGAGCATCCCATGCTTATCTGTCCTTGGAAATTGTCCTGTTATTTCCTTTGGAAAATGCCTGAAAATAAAACGGCTGAGATCAGAGGATAGATATATGTAAAATGTTGGTGGTCCCATGGAGAGGGCATCCCAGTTTGCAGCCCTCCTAGCAGTGAGCCAAGGTGCCCATTTCCACCTACCTTGACCTACCCATAGGCATCATCAATTTCTAAAACTCTTGTGGTGAAAAGTTGTATTTCATTGTTTCCAATATAAATTTCTTAATTAGTAAGGTCGAATATCTCTTCATAAATTTCATTAGCTATTTGAAAATTGCTTAAGTCTTGCCTTTTTTTGTTTCGAAACATATAGTCGATTCTCATTACTTAATGCATGGTGCTCTCATGATCATTTGTGGACAGGCACAGAGCTGCGAAAAATTTGAGGCACCTGATACACACGTTCCCAGCTGAGGTTGCTTATACAGTCAACAAGTATCCTTCTTGTGATACATTTAGTGCCATTTTTGTGCTTTTTGTTGGTGTTTTCACTGTTATTTTAAATAGGTATGTATAGTATATTCAAGTTACTAAATTTGTAATATTTTTATCATTTTCCTTTTTTTGTGGTCAAATGTATATACTATTTTGGTTCAGTTTTTATACACTTAATATGTTCCTCATAGGATTCACAAATCAGAGTCTCATACTCTGAAACATCTACATGTATCCTGTAATATGCACATGAACATGGCATATGCAGTAAATCAGCCTCTACTGTGGCTAAAGATGTGTTTCTAGAATCTGTAGTTGGAAATTATATATATTTTCCCATAGAATATTTAAAATTGTGGTTAGGTCCCCAGGGTAGACTTTAAACCCTTTTTACTAATGTTGCTGAAGTAATACAGAACAACTTCTTGTTTTTCATTTCCCTTTCACACATTCAGAGGAAAAATGCAATGTAGATTTTAAACACTTAATTGCCAAACTTTAAAAATAAAAAAATAGTTTTTAAGTTAGAAACGTATACTGAATGTTTGAGACACTTGCCATTTTAAGGTAATGTTGCTCTTTATAATTTGTCATTTAAAAAAATAAACACCTGCTAATAGAGTTTTGTAACGTTTTGTCATCTTTTTCTTAAGACATATTCACAACATAGTTTGATATTCCTTCTTTCAGGAGTTTAGGTATTTGGGGCAAGTCACAGGCATGTCTTTAGTACGTGCAGAAGATGCAGAGTTTTCAAAGGGCTGTGATCACAGAGTCTCCATGCTAAAAATGCATAGGATTGGAAGAGTAGTACTTTCTGAATGTGAACAGCTACATGTTGCCTTGAAACTTGTTACACATTTCATTGGAGCCTAAACATCATTATGATCAGCCTAAAGGGAAAGTTGTAGTGTCAGTTTTTGATGTGAAAGATGTCACAGATGTACACATACAAAATCTAGAAATAGTGATTTTAAGCTGTTACCCTCTAGGAGGATAGTTGCTGAAATGTAGTGCTTTTTCAAGATCTCTACACATTATCTTCTGGTCCTCTTAGCCCCACTTAACAGCTTTATAGAAAATATCTTTCATGATAGTTCAATCATTCTCAAAATGTGTCATTTTGCTCTCTTATGTGTGTATATATATTTGTAGATCAATACCCATTTTTAAATTATTTGATTATATCATGGCATTGATAGGCAAAAATTACATGAGGAATGGTTGCTGAGGGAGCAGAAGGCACAAGAAGAATTTAGAATAAAGAAGGAAAAGGAAGAGGCAGTTAGAAGACGGCAGGAAGAACAAGAGGTACAGTAGTCATCAAATTAATTAATTGATTGACTAACTAGTTAACCAAAACAACTTTTAATTACAATCCAGAATGACTTTTCTCTCCTTAAATGTTACATATCTTGAAGTAAAAAAAAAAACAAAAACTGATGTTGTCCATTTTACTGATGTATTTAAAATTTTTTCATTTACTTGCCCCATATATTAAATGTTTTAAAAAAAGTGAGTCTGAAAAAGAAATTACCTATCTTCCTTTTTTTCTTTCCTTTTCAGAGAAAGTTAAGGGAAGAATGGGAAGAACAGCAGAGAAAAGAGAGGGAAGAGGAGGAGCAGAAACTACAGGAGAAGAAAGAAAGAGAGGTGATTCCTGTCATTGGAGGATAAACGCACTGCGTATCCTCTTAGAGTGCAGCCGTGGAATGTGGTGTGGGCTTGGAGAGTAAGCCTAGACGTGTGAGGGTTTGGGGTTTTGTTTCGATTTTTCTTTTGGTTGTTATTTTGGTTGTTTAGAAAGAACTATTTGTTTCAGTTATAGACATACCTTAGAGTTTCCTTATGATTTTCTTCTTCGGATTCATGCAATGGTTAATAAGTCTACCTTCAATTAAAATTTTCTTTCACCTTCATCCAATTTACCCTTTTTAGCAGGGGTCGGCAAATTTTGTTCAGTAAAGGGCCAGATAGTAAATATTTTAGGCTTTGCGGTCCATACGGTCTCTGCTGCAAATACTCAACCCTGCTGCTGTAGCATGAAAGCTGCCATAGGCAATATGTTCATGAATTGGTATGGCTGTCTGCCAATAAAATTTTATTTACAAAAACAGGTGGCTGGCCGTTGCTTTTAACTATGTATTACTTTATAGCAAATGGTGTTATTCTGAGGCTCTGTTGTATTTGAGTCAACATATTTAGAGAATAACATTTTGTATAATTGCCACATTTATTTAATTCATAAGGAACTTAACTGCTTGTGGTATGTCAGCAAGAATTACTTGAGTTTGAGAAATTAGGGACTCACTATCGAGGATTTAAGGAATTTTTTTTTTTTTATTCAATCTTGACTTGCTTTCCAACTTGGGCCATTAAAGGCAATTGTAACTAATACAAAATTGCTCATGTAAAAAAACTATATTACAAAACAAATATTACAAAAAATATATATATATTACAGAATTCTTTTTTATTTTAACACTGACTTGGTAATTTTTGCTGCTGTTCCTTAACAGTGTATTTATTTCAAAGATATCACAGCTCATCTTTCCTTGACTGATTCATCAGGATGTATCTTTTCTATGATATTAGTAAGCTTGAAGAACATAAAATTGGGCAGTTGACTATCTGACAATGGGGGAAAGAGCATCTGGTTATGTCTTAGTAATGATGGGGTAGAAGCAACCTCTGTGACCTTTGTTTTGTGTCTCAAGCCATCAGTTAATTCCAATGCAAGTTTTAGGCACTCTCTTATCAACACTGCTTTCTACATGAGGCAAGATCACATTAGGGATTAAGAGGGCAAGAAAATTGTTTGGAGCTTGTCATTTTTTATGAAGAGGAATCAATTCTCCTTAACAGTAGAATGCTCTTCAGTTGAGGTCTTTTTGGGATCAGGTAAAAGTTAAGCCTTCTTTTAAATGCTTTCGTTTCATTTCAAAGGAAGCCCCTTGAGACAGTAAGGACAGGCAGATAAAATGAAATGGATTTCATTTTATAAATAAAGGAATATACATTACCTGTTTCTATAGTGTGCTAGATACTTCTCTAGTTGGTAGAGATGGAGCAGTGAAAAAGACAGCCCTGCTCTCATTGGTTCTCACTGCAAGAGCCAGGTGATAAGCAAGCAAAAAAAGCTGATTTTAAGGGCTCTGAGATCATGTTAAGTGCTATAAAAAAATAAAGCAGAGGGCGATGTGTAGGGAAGTATTTATTTAGATTGTGTGGTTACAGAAAGCTGCTCCAAGGAGGTGATGTTTGGCCTGACACCTGAGTTCAGAGATCTCAGGGAGAAGGGTTCCAGGCATAGGGAAGAGGCCTGAAGCATGGAGCTCCCAAGGGGGAGAGCAGAAGGGGCAGAGGGCAAGAGGGCAGGATCTGATCATGTAAAGCCTCGGGGCCACGGAGTTTAGTTTGGATTTTATGCTTAAAGTAATGGGAAGTTGTGGAAGAGCTTTTAAGCTCATCTAATTTGTATCTTTACCTTGAATGCTTCATTCTAACTTCTGGATAAAGAATGGGGGGTGGGGTGGAGAGCAGTGAGTAAGGAGGCAGGAATGGAAATATAGTGGCCAGTTATGAGGCTGCTCTTCTAGATAGGAGAAGATGGTGATGTGGCTCTGGGCAGTGCTTAATAAATGTAAAATACAGATTCAGGGGATGTTGAGGCAGAGTCAAGATCCTGAGTCAAGCTGGTAGCTTGAATGGGGAGAGGGAGGAACAGAATTCAAATCATATTCTTAGGCTTCTAATTTAAGCTAGTAGATAAAGGGCAGCACCATTTTTGGTGAGGGGAATTTAAGTGGGCGGGGATAGGAGAGAACAAGAGCTCTGTTTTAAGCATGGTGAGTTTAAGAGGACTCTTATGTAACCAAGTAGAGTTATCAAATAAACAGGTATATAAGCATCTTTTCTGTGATGCTTTAAGGGGCTAGGGAAGAGAAGATCATAATTTTAAACTTGTTTAAATACCAAGTTAGTAGAAATTTACTAACATATTGCAGGACTAACTTTGCCTTATCAAAAAGTTTGAAGTGTCTCCCGAATCCTAAACTACTGCTCTTCATGTCATAGTTTAGCTTTTGTTATGATGGTTTAGCTAGCATTGTGTGTTTTAGGATCCACTAATAGCTCATCTTAAAAAATTAGAAATATACTAATATCGTTGTTATTGGAACTATTATAAGAATATATTTTAAATATTTTGCAATGCCATCTAAATTTTTTAACTGAATAAAAATCCTTAGCTATACATCCTTTGACAGCTTTTCAGAAGATCTGTGCTATAGAAAACAAATTAGAACCCGATGCCCATTGTACATGTGGTTTGTTTTAAATTGTTACACATGAGATTCTTAACCAGTGACACCAGCTGTGACTTAATCTGACTTCCAGGTTTTCATTAGTCCTGTTTTACACCATTTGTAGGAAGCCGCACAGAAGATGCTGGATCAGGCTGAAAATGAGGTACTTTCAAAACCTTTCATTAAGAATTTGAGACCAATTAACATTTCTTTAAAAACAATACTTTCCAGCAATGTTAGTTTTGTGCTAGGTTATTGAGATCACTTTGCTCTCTGCTCTTTATACGACAATAACAACAAAAGTTTGTTGATAAACAAGAACAAATTAATCGAATTGCCCCGTGGGCATTTATTTATAGTTCCTAAAGTGTTTGTGAGCAACATCACATACCATCACCCTAGATGGGCTGTTTAACTTGATTTAGAATAATTTAAATAACTATCACTGGTGGTTCCCTAATAAGTCCTTACACCATTTCCAAAATGGGTGGACAGAAGGGAAACCTTTGCAACCACTCCTGGTAGCCATGGTGATGCCTACAAATGAGAAACTATGGGAGCTAAGAGAGAAACAGAGCTCATGTGTCAGTGCAATTGCTTGTAAAGCCTTGATTGTGTGTTCTAATTTAAATGTGTATGATTTTAAATGTCTGATTTTTATTTTTGGCCACCATAGTTGGATACATTTTATTTTTTTTAATTTTTATTAATAAAACCAATCAATATACAATATGAACGAGTTGAATACATTTTTAAACATTTACTTTTTCATGGAGTTTTACACTGCTGGTGAAGTCACTTTTTTTCCCCCCAACAGTTGGAAAATGGAACCACGTGGCAAAACCCAGAGCCACCCATGGATTTAAGAGTAGTGGAGAAAGATCGAGCAAATTGTCCATTCTACATTAAAACAGGAGCCTGCAGATTTGGAGATAGGTAACTAATGCTTTGCTTTATCGTGTCAGAATTAAGCAAATTGAGCACATCAAGGTTTTTGAGTTCTCTTTCTGGGAGAAGAACAGGCTTCAGTTTGAAATGTTCATGATCAAGAGTCTGTTGCATTCCTACTTCAGTTCCCCAGATACTTGTGGGAATGGGAGTGGACTGTCAGGCTCTCAAAACCCATCCCTGTGAGTCATTTTAAGTGAATATTGACAATAGCCAAATTAGTTTCTGAACATTTCCCAATATTTTCATAGGCATATGAAATTTCAGCATTTAAACTCTCTAAAAAATGTATGAGTGTGATGGTGATCATTCAGGTGATGCATTGTGAGCCAAAATTCTATGAAATTAGTTACGAAGTCCAGCACCACTCCTTCAGACAAATATACTATTCCCCTTTTATTTACTGAGAGCCTCAGTGACTTGCTCCAGAGCATACAGTTTTTCTTTTTCTGTTAAGTTTTGTCAGATCATTGGAAAAACACTTCCATCATCTGTTTCTTTTGTTTGTTTTTATAATCAGTACAGTGTTTAATCCTAGACCCGTTGTGGAATTGTATTTTTTGGAGTTACATCTTTGAGGGGGAATTCTATTTTTTTCTATTAAAAGAACCTAATCACTGGTGAAAGGTAAACTTTACTTTTCTGAGTATTTACTTATTCTTACCCTACTTCCAGAAGTGATTTAAAGAAGGTTCACAATCTACTGCACTAAGTCAAAGAAAATAGAGAAAATCAAAAGCAAGGAAAGGAGGAGGAAGCAAGTTATTGTGAATGTGTGATACTTTTGACTGGATTTTACTGCATTCCAGACAGATAATAAGCTTTATAGTTCTTACCAAAAAGCAACACTAAGTGCTATCTCTGGAAAAACAAAGATTATCCTGGCATCCGATTCTAAATATTTCTCCCAGGGAATATCATATAAAGGCATTGAGTAGAAACACGGACAGTACATTTGATAGATGTTAGAGTTGCATACTTAATTTTCATAAAATGGTTCCTTTTCATGGAACCATTTAATAAATAATTGAAGTTTAACTTCGACATGAAATTTAGTGATTCTGTGAGGAACAAAACTAGGGCCAACAAAGGCTTCATCGGGAACATCATCTCTGCTCCGTAGTAAGTGGTTACTTGTTGTGCTCCCTTAAGAGAAAAGGAGGGTCAGTTAGCTACTATACCTGCGGGGGTGTTTGGATGCCCACACTGTTTATTGGCCGTCCTTGGGCTGAGGTGATGTCCACCTCTCTCTGACTTGCTCCCAGTATCCAAGTAATGGCTAAATAGCAGTCCTAATCCAGTGATTCCCAAACACGGCCAATCTTCAGGACCAGGTAGGGAGTTACTTTGAAAACATGGGTCCCCCATCCCTTGAGGTCTCATCAGTAGGTATGGGATGGGATATGCAAAATCTATTCCTCCCAGGTAGTTCTGATAATCACACAGGTTTGACACCCCTGCTTTAGACCACCTTCCCACGTATAACTTCCATTAGGTAACTTTGCAGAAGGAACTAGAGGACCGGCCTTTTGGACTAGCTCCAAGCCAAGTTGGGATTTTCCCTAGATAGCAACTCTGGCCCTGTTCCAAAACTAACATGCTCATTTGACAACCTGGGAATTAGGGCCAAATTCATTCAGATATAATAGTCCCATGAACAGAATATTAACCTTTTTAAATTGGTTGCTTGTTTAATTCTGTATGGGCTATGTACTTAGAAAATTTTGATTGACTGCTAACATTACCAGCCAGAGTGAGTCCTTGCTCTTCGGTGAACAGCTGTTTTTGGCAAGACAGATCTTATAACAAGGTCTCTGATTGAATAATCTAAGAGGTCATTTGGAAAATAGAGCCTTTACATTAACAAATAGTGATTGAACATTTATTGTGAGGTAGGCACGGTGTGTCCTGGGCACCCTATATATCATCTGAGTACTGCATAGATGTATATTACAGACATGGAAAGTGAGAACTGGTTAAACATTTAGTAATTTCAGGGCCATTGTTTTTTCCAACACTTGCCTTATGCTGCTTCAGCTTTTTTCTTCCTAAGTTCTGTGGATTTTTTCCCAAGTATTTTGTCTTACAATTTTTAATTAGAAACCTAACCCAGAAATTTTTGATTAATTGGGACCTTGAACTATTTTTTTTCTTTCATTTTATATTAGGAGCAGGAAGTAAATAAGAAAATAAGCTCATGTAAAGGATGTTATAAAATTTCTCAGGTCCAGTCTGGTCACCTCAACCTTGGCCCAGTTGAAACTATGAAAGACAATTGTTCTTCATAATTGTTAGCCTCATTCATCAAATAAAATTAAATTAGATTTATTATACCCTGTAGTAAACAGGGTATACTGTTTACTACAGTATTTATATTTATATTTTATACAGTATTTATATCTTATAAATATAAAATTAAATTATATTTATTATAGCCTGTAGTAAACAAGCACTAAATGGTAGCTTCACTCAGATCCATCTCTTACCAGCTACATGATTTTGGCAAGTGTGCTTCTCTGGGCCTTAGCTTCCTTACTTGTAAAGTCAGGGAGATGGGAGCCCTGACTCACCCACACAGTGGCAAGGATCAGAGGGAAGGAATGAAAACTAGAAAATGCCAGATGTCTATGAAGTTGAAATTGACTAGTAACTGTACATTCTTAGCTCACCCTATTCTCTAAGTTAATTAGAGATTGTTATAGAACCAGGATTGTATTATCAGTTCTCACTTTCCTCTTAAGAGTCCTCTGTGGGATCTTTGTGCCTGTCACCACAACCTGTCACACCAGTGGACCTTCTTTTGTCCCTATGGTTCAACATTGTTAGGCACCCTGAACTTCATTAGAAGGCAGCTGAGTGGCATATGAACTTGGAAATCATTGCCAACTTTACATTTTAATGAGAACCAACATATTGGCTAGCCTCAGAAGAGTTTTAAGTGTTGCAATTTGATATGTGAGTGTGCTTCATGTTCTGACAATGAAGTCAAAACAGCTAGGTAATGGGAGTTTTTATCTCAGAGTTTAAAGCAAGCTTTTTGTGTTTTCTTTCCTGTGCAGATGTTCACGTAAACATAGTTTCCCATCCTCGAGTCCTACCCTTCTTATCAAAAGCATGTTTACGACATTTGGAATGGAGCAGTGTAGACGGGATGACTATGACCCTGATGCCAGCCTGGAGTACAGTGAGGAGGAGACCTACCAGCAGTTCCTCGAGTTCTATGAGGATGTGCTCCCTGAGTTCAAGAATGTGGGGAAAGTGATTCAGTTCAAGGTGGGCGTATGTATGAGGAAGGGGATCAGTTAGCTCTGCACCAAAATCCTTGATGGAGTGAGAGAGCAAAGGTGTATGATCAGTTCCCAGATAGAGAGGTACAGCGTCTGGTCCTTTGTCTGGCACCCATATACTCAGTAAATGTTGCTCCTTCTCTCTCCCTTCTAGCCCTCCTCATTGCCAGTACAGTATAGATAGTAAATGAAATCATAAACAAGTAGTAGCGAATTTCCTGAATCCTAGGGTTTAGATTAGAAAGGATCTCTCATTTGTTCAGTTCCAAAGTGATCCACCTATTTCCCAGTATACAAATCTCTGTAACGGACCTCTTCAAAGAGTGGTCCGAGCCTTCCTTAGACCCTGCATCTGATGGCGAATGTACTCCCGTCCTTCCTTCCTTCCTTTATATTCAGGCTTCCTTCTAGCTACAGTGTATCACAACAACTCCACTTACTAAGGTTTGTTGCACTGTGTTGACAGTGCCTGCTTACAACTTCTACCCATCAGTGCACATTCATCTGAACCTACATCTTGATTCCTTTTATTTTATGTTGTTTTTATTCATCGGATACTTTCAAAATGGAACATACTGTCACCAAAATGAGGGCTTGCAATGCTGCATACCAGGCAAGGGAGAGGTATTCCAATTACACATAATTATTTTTAAACACTTTTTAAGGCAAGGGTCAAGTCAGATGTAATACCTGCTGCTCTCAGGACCTATTAGTTGAATCCTAACATAGTGAAGCTTCCTACCTCGTTTGTGATTAGATCAGATCCTTACCTGAAAGATTTTGTCAGGGCAAGGAAAATGTCACATGATTGGGATGAAGATAGGACTCAAGCTGTGCTTTTTCCCTGCTAGTCAGAAATGACAGTGGAGAGGACAGCCAGTGAGCAGAGCTAACCAATGACACAAAAGGTAAAACTCGGCTTCTGTCTGTTTTCAAGTAGGAGTTAAAAATTATTATTTTTGAATTCTTCTTTCCCCCTTGCCTTTTGTTTATGCCCTGTGGGCCTTCCTGTTTTCATACAGGCATGGTGCCATGCTGGAAGTGCTGGCCAGGGAGTCAGTGTGGTTTGACTCACTCATTGCTCTCGAATGTGTTGCTTTACTTCGCCATGCCTTCCCTCATCCACAAAGGGAGAAGCTTGGATTTAGTAAGAGGTCTCCTTGAGGTCCCTGGATTATACCAGTTCATACAACTAGTACTACAGACTGGCTCATGGAAACTGCACGGTCCCTTGGATTGGGCTATACCCACTACCACGATGTATTTTTTCTCTTCTGTTTGGAAATATATCTATCAGTTGTATAGTGCTAATAGCCAGGCTCATGCCAGTTAGATTGGCAGTTATAAATGGAACGCTCTTTAGTAAATTTTTAGTAGAAAACATTTGGAAACATTTAATTCCTCATGGAAAATTACTGATGGGTTCTTGGGAACCACTGGACTAAATGATCTGTGAGGGCTTTCCCACATCCAGTGCTGACTCTGAGGCTTTTTACTCATCCATCTCGGTATGGTGTTTGAAATTGTCTTCCAGGACTGATCTTGCCTCTTTTTTGGATGATATAATAAAACTACTCTGGAAAAAATTTGTAAAATTATACTTTTATTTTGAGAGAAAGGTAGACCTTACTGTGAATGTTTGAAGACCTTTATATACCATGATATAACTACAAATCAGATTTGTCATTTTTGAAGGCACATTATCAGATATTCACCCTCACTAGTCCTGAGAGCAGTACATAGTAAATTGAGATATTATTTCACAAATATCAGGAAAAAATCATAAATTCTGTTAATACTGAGAATGAGTGAGGACGTGTAAATTAGCCTGGTCACTTCAGAGAACAATTTGTCACGGCCCAGGGAAGTTGAAGGTACCTGTCACCTACAAATCACCACTCTCCTGCTGGTTAAGAGCGCAGAGCAGTCCTCATGCTCAGACGTGGTCACCAGTGCTTCCACAGCACTGTGTTGGCTGAGACAACAGACGTACCCTGGAGACCCATCATTGGAGGAATGGATAAATCCGTTTGATAACTTGATGTTTCTGGTAGACAGTAGTTAAAATGAGTTATTAAGTTTACATGATGAAATCTTGAAAAACAAATGTGAAGTAAATGCTATTTATATAAAATTTTAAGACTGACAAAACAGTAGTTTACATTATTTATCAGTACATATTCACACTTGCTAATATATGTGTACCCTTATATAGATACGTTTATATATGTTATATATACATACGTATATATCTTATGGCCCGCATGTATATATGTCTGTATGTGTGTATGAATATAGATGCACATTTGTGTCTATGTAGATCTGTGTATGTATGTTTGTATTTGGAATGCAAAGGATACACTCAGCCTTGGACTGGTGCTTGCCTGTGTGATGGAGGAAGAATAGGATGGAAGGGCCTCATCTGAATCTTTAATGTTCTCTTAAAATCTCTCAGTCAAAAATGGAAAATGTTACTGTTAAATCACAGCAGTGTTTATATGGGCTGGTTTATAGTCTCTGTATTTTTATGTTTGGTAAAACAGTTCCCTTTTATGAAAGAAATGGATCTGGATCAACGAGGATCAGATAATTGGGGCCTGTAGTGCTTCCGTGCCTTTAAAACAGATGGGAGAGTAAGGTAGTGTCTCTATTTTGAGATCTTTAATCGATAGCTATTTTTGGTACTGTCAGTTTGGGCAAAGGGCATTTGATAACTGGATAGTTTCTTTCCCTTAGTTATTTATAACCGAATACTTCATTGCTCTTTAGGTCAGCTGCAACTTGGAACCTCATCTAAGGGGCAATGTATATGTTCAGTACCAATCGTAAGTATTCTGAAAATAAACGTGTTCCTGTTTTGTTCCAGTAAGGTGTTTTTTTTATGCTGATATCTGGGAGTTTTCCACTGAAGAAAGAGCTTTCATATGCATGATATTTTTTTAAAAATGTAAATATTAAGATCTGACATAGAAGTATAGAAGGGATTTGAAAATAATACAGCTGTATCTCATTCTTTATGTCTACTTACATGGTTTTGAAACTTTTACAATACTTATATTATTACTTATATAATTGCCATAATTAAAATACTTGGCTGAAAGGGATAACTAGAATAGAGAATATAAAAGTATAAATTGAAAGAGTCAGAAATTGAAGGCCAGAATAATCTTAGTGTGCATTTGACCAGGTAAGAGAGCAGTGTGCTATTTTCTCCTTCTCTTGCGGTTTGCCTAGGCAACTCCACAACTAATGGGTTAAATTAACCGCTGTAAAAAGAACAGCAGTCCTAACCGAGGAACAAGAGGCCCTAACAATGGAATAAAAGTTCTGCATTTTTAATGATTCAGTCTTTTAGATTAAGAAGCTTGTACTCAAGAGAATTTCATGCCTCCAAACCTCTTGGAGGGTTAGTAAAAAGGGTTCCTGAATAAATTTTGAGCTTTGGGAGCCTGAATACTCTAATGAGAACTCCCCAGGTAGTACAAAATAGTGAACTGGTGGTCCTACAGTAAATTAAGAAAAAGGTGAACTAATAATAAGATTCATCTTCATATTAGAAAGTTGTCATAAAGTGCATTCTTGAATTTTTGGCCTAAAGGGAAGAAGAATGCCAAGCAGCCCTGTCTCTGTTTAATGGACGATGGTATGCCGGTCGCCAGCTTCAGTGTGAATTCTGCCCAGTGACCCGATGGAAAATGGCAATTTGTGGTAAAATGCAACATGATGGTTTTCCCAATTATTTTACTGTTATATAAAGGGAAAGTCTTTCAAAAGGGTTAAAACACACACACACACACACACACACACATCCAGCATAGCTTCTCCTTCACACTGTAGATGCTCAGGGATTATTACGCAAAGCATCACCTTTCAGGTCTGTAACGGACCTGGGGGGTCACTTTATGGATGAAGTGATGGAAGCCACCCTGCATCACTGATGGAGGAGGGGAGTGCCTTCCAGTCTTCTGACCCTCAGCCCTAGGCTCTGTGCACTATACTTCAGGAAGCCTGAGAAGTCTCTAGGATGTGTGATGTTTTCTGTTATCACAGTTTCAGAGGTGCTTCCTTTACATTGGCTCTCATCACTTAGAACTATGGTTTTTCTTTCCATCTGTATCCCTACTGGCTGTCTGTCATTTGTTTACCACACAAAACATTACCTGCCATGCTTCCCACCTTACATGAAATGCATACTGCAGTGCACACAGTGACCATGGATGGGGACCAGTTGAAGGTGCCCTGGATGAGCCTGACTTATCACCTGGAGGCAGCTCAAATTGGGCAGTGAGGTCTCTGTCCTCTGAGGAGGAGCCAGCAGTTTCAAGCGCCTAGTTAACTTCTGGTTTCTATCAGAGGGGCTTAGCCAAACTATTGGTGAAGGAACCTAAATGAAAAGAGAGGAAACCCTGAAGGTTTTAGGGGAGTGATTGTCTTATCCTTTACTTTGCTTTCTTGCTTTTTATTTGCCTGTTTAAAACCTCTTACTACAAAGTACATCATTATTATAAAGTCTGAATCACATGAGGGGTTTGGCAACCTTGTCTTAATGGATGCTGCCATTTTAAAACCATTTATTTACACAATAAAAAATATTTTGAAATTCCTTGCTTAGGAAAACCAGAAGAACCATTTCAACTTAAGTTAACAAGCTTGGGGGATCAAAGTGATGGAATTGCTTTCTCCATAAAGCAATTTCCTAAGAATCCAGTGTGGTTTCAGCAAGATGTTTCTGAGGGTGACTTTGACTCCCCTGAAGCAGGAGGCTGTTTTTTTTTTTTTTTTACCTTGTTAAATTGTGAAATATATACAAAAAAAGAAAACGAAAAGCAGTAATTTCAGAGTACACTCCAGTTGGCAACTACAGAACAGATTTCCTAGTTTGGTATGGGTTACAGTTCCACAATTCCAGCTTTTTCCTTTTAGCTGCTCTAAGACACTGGAGACTATAAGAAATATACGTATAATGATGAGCATAATCAGTATGCTGACTTAACAATTCATTTGTTAAATCCTGTTTTCTCTTAGAACTCTTCCTTCTCCTGTGATCCTTCTCCCACTCTGTAAGGATCTTTGGGCTATGCCCTTTCTAACTTTTTCATGTTGAAAAGGTGTCAATCCCAGGGATGTGAGTCTCCTTGACAGTGTGAGACAGGACTCCTGGGATGAGCTGGTACCTGGCATGAGATTGAGGACACCTCTTTGACCGAAAGGGGGAAGAGAGAAATGAAACAAAATAAAGTTTCAGTGGCAGAGTGATTTTGGATAGAGTCAAGAGGTTGTCCTGGAGGTTATTCTTATGCATTATATAGATATCCCTCTGTGGTTTATGGTTTATTGGAATAGCTAGACTAGGGAAGTACCTGAAACTATTGAGCTGTGTTCTAGTAGCCTTGATTCTTGAAGACAATTGTATAACTATATAGCTTTTACAATGTGACCGTGTGCTTGATGCTCCCTTTATCCAGGGTGTGGACAGATGAGTAAGAAAAATAAGGACAAAATAAATAAATAAATAATAGAGTGGAGATAAGGGGTGAAAAAAAATTGGGTTGATTGCAATACTAGCAGTCAGTGAAAGGGAAGGCTAAGGATATGGGATGTATGGGGTTTTTTCTTTTTTTTTTTTCCTCTGGAGTGATGCAGATGTTCTAAAAATGATCATGGTGATGAATACACAACTATGTGATGATGTTGTGAGCCATTGATTATATACTTCGGATGGACTGTATGGTACGTGAAGGTATCTCAATAAAATATTTTAAAAAAGAAAACCACCACCACTCACTCACAGAAAAGAAAAGGAGTATCAATATAGGCTAGGGGTATGGAATTATTTGATATCCTTGGAGAGGCTGGCCCCTCTGGGTTTCAGAGCTTATCTAACTTAGGAACCCTCTGTAGGTAATGGATTTCAGGAAAGTAAGCTTAGTACATGAAACGTTTATAGAGTCTCAATTAGAGCCCTAGGCATTCTTTAGGGTTAATAGGCATGATGTTGTTTGGGGTTTAGCAAACTGTGGCAATTAGCAATATCTAGCTGAAGCTTGCACAAGAGTAGCCTCCAGAATAGCCTCTTGACTCTATTTGAACTCTTTCAGCTACTGATACCTTATTTTGTTAGTTCTTTCCCCCTTTTGGTCAGGAAGGCATTGCCGAACCCATGGAGCCAGGGCCAGGGTCATTCCTGGTGTTAATTTTTTTTTAATAAAAAATTTAAAAAGTTGTTCGAGATACAATTCATTTACTGCCAAATTGCTTTCCAAACCAGCTGAAACAATAATGTCACCAGCAATGTAAAGTGTACCATTTTCTCCACATCCTTGTAATACGTGCTATTGTCTGTCTTTTTATCTCAGCCATCCTACTAGGTGTGAAGTGGAATCTCATTGTTGGTTTTGAGTTGCATTCCTCTAATGAGTAATGATGTTGAACATCTTTTCATGTCCTTATTATTGGCCATTTGTACATCTTTTTCAAGAGAGGTCTAGTCAGATCCTTTGCCCATTTTTAAATTGGGTTGGCTTTTTATTAGTGAGTTATAATAGTTCTTTACGTATTCTAGATACAAGTCCTTTATCACAGATATATGTTTTGCAAATATTTTCTCCCATTCTTTGGGTTTTCCTTTCATTTTCTTATCGATGTCCTTTGGAGCACAGTTTTCATTTTGATGAAGTCCAGTTTATCTTTGTCACTTGTGCTTTGGGTATGATATCAAACCAAGGTCACAAAGGTTTACTTGAGTGCTTTCTTCAAAGAGTTTTATAGTTTCATCTCTTACCTTTAGGTCTATGATCCATTTTGAGTTGATTTTTGCGTATAGTATGAGGTAGAAAGGTAGTTCACTTTCAACTGTTTTACATATTTGGGGAATTTACTGCTTAAAAAAATGTTTGGGAATCCCAAAGGATCTTTTTAAGTTGTGCAAATAGCACTTTGGTAAATTTAAAGCATTAGGCCAGTGTTGATGATCACTTTACACTTAAAATGTAAAGGAAATACAGAATGCTCTGCCAATAATCAGACCTTTCTTTGACCAGTGGTTCTGTCTCCTCAGCACCATGCCTTCAAAGTATGCTACTGTAGGCACTGGAAGGGCTGTGCTTCAGTATTAATGAGGGATCTAAACTGAATCAGTGGAATGGTGAGACCCCAGAAATGATAATAAGGCCACCATTTGGTCTGCTGTACTCTGAACCATAATCCATTGGAGAAACGGGACATTCTGGTTAAATACAACTCTGCTTTATACCTTTCAGAGTGCCTTTGTTAAAGCATTTTAATGCTTTTGAAATTCTGGAAACAAAAACTGTAAAATCAATTTATGTAAACTCCTTCTCAGTATACACCATAGGAAAAAGTCCTAATACATCTAAACATCAGAAGTATACTTCTCAAAAGGATAAAGAACCATCTTCAGAAAACACCGTGGTAACTGCTATTTCATAACTATTCCACTACAGGCTTATTTGAAATACAACAGTGCCCAAGAGGAAAACACTGCAACTTTCTTCATGTGTTCAGAAATCCCAATAATGAATTTTGGGAAGCTAATAGAGACATATACCTGTCTCCAGATCGGACTGGCTCCTCCCTTGGTAAGAACTCAGATAGGAGAGAGAGAATGGGTATCCACGACGAATACTACGGTAGGCCAAGGAGGAGGAGAAGTCCTAGTTCAGACCATCCTTACAAAAGAAATGGGGAATCTGAGAGGAAAAAGAGAAGTAGTCACAGGGGTAAGAAATCCCACAAACACACGTCAGGAAGCCATGAAAGGCGCAGTTCAAGAAGTAGAGGAAGGAAAAGGGGCCAGAACCAAAGTCTGAGCAGGAGCCCCAAATGGAGCCTCAGCCACCGGAGCTGGAGAAGTAAAAGCCGCAGTCGCCGCAGCCGCAGCCAGAGCTCCTCCAGGTCAAGAGGCCGTGGCGGGAGGAGGTCAGGTAGTAGAGACAGAAACATGCTGAGTCCCAAAGCCAAATAAACCTATCTTGTGAAACAAATATGTATCTTATTTATTAAAGCTGCTAAATACTCGAGATAGGTTAGCAAGTCTGGCAGTACTCTACATAGACTGGAATCCTGTTTAATAGTACTTTTTTCTGACAATTAAAAATTGCGTATTTAGTAGAGGAAACTTAGAAAATATACACTGCAGAAATAACAGGAAAATCACTTGTGACTAACCCTTAGCAATACCCTAAGGAACACTGGAGCATCGTTTTAGTCTCTTTCCTCCTTTGGGCTGCATGCACATTTTTTTAGTTATGGCTGCAGCTGCAGCTGAATATGCATTTTTCACATGAGACATTGTCATAATTCATCAGGTCCCTTATTCTTTCATGATTTCTCCTCACCGCATAGTGTGGTTCTATCGATTTATTTAGCCATATCCCTATTATTGAATTGTTGTTTAGTTTTATACTATTAAAGAATCCTGTGCTGAAAAAAATTTTTAAATCCTCTGATGGATGTCTAATACTTTCACACATTTCTGATAATTTCTTTAGGATAAATCACATCAAGGAATATAAGTATTAAAGTATTTCCAGGGCGGGCCACCATGGCTCAGCGGCAAGAATGCTTGCCTGCCATGCCAGGGGACCTGGGTTCGACTCCCGGTGCCTGCCCATGTAAAAAAAAAAAAAAAGTATTTCCAAATTGCCCTCCAGGAAGAATACAAGAAAGTTCTATCAATAGTGGTCAATTCTGCTGTTCCCATAATACCAAGTTGTTTTAAGTCTTTAATGTATTGATTTCTTCACTTTTTGGCTAAGTTGAATAATTTCTTCTGTACTTGTCCATGGCTCTTTTAAGAATCTTATTTGCTCTCTATTAATAACCTGTTAGGTTTTTCTCCATGTAATATTAGCTGGACAGTTTTACTTTG
This sequence comes from Myrmecophaga tridactyla, assembly GCA_004026745.1. Taxonomy (NCBI): domain Eukaryota; kingdom Metazoa; phylum Chordata; class Mammalia; order Pilosa; family Myrmecophagidae; genus Myrmecophaga; species Myrmecophaga tridactyla. The sequence continues at coordinate 32,404 of PVIY010027771.1, forward strand.
AAAATTCATTTTCTATTTTGGAGTACTAAAAAGGATATAGTCACTTTTCTTTCCTTCCTCCTACCCGAGATCCTCAGTTCCTCTTCAGCTGGGGGGGTTTCTGTCAGGGTGCCTTTACTGTAGCGCGGGAAAGTTCTCTCTATAGAAGTAAAACTTACATTTGGGTCACTGTACTGAATATGCCTAGTGTTAAAACAATTCTGGTACAAAAACCATTACAGAAGAGTAGTAACATGAAAGAACCTTCTGTAGAAGCATAAGTAAGGCAAAATCCCTAGATTTCAGATCACAAGAGATACTCGTGTTTCCATGATAAATTTTTTCCTAGTAACTTGCTTCCCATTGTCTGGCATACTTGGGATCTTGAAAATCTCCCAAATGTGGCATTTGGGAATAAGGATTTAAGAAATGTACAGCATGCTGAAAAGCTAACAATGAAACAGGAGAATAAACTCCTTAAATTGTGGGATCTGAGTGAATGAAGGAAGAGTTCTTAATCTGTGGTAAGAATGTATTTCAGATTAAAATTTTTGACCTGCATTTTAAATACCTGCTTCACCCTAAAAGCAGTTGACGATATCTGTAATTATCTACAATGTTCACTAATACTATAAACTGTCACCAAGTTTTCAGTAATTCTCTGTATACAGCCAAGATGTACGTGATTAAACATTATATGCAAAGCCTAGACGCCATCTTAAGCTGATGATGATTATCAGATGTTGGTGACTTTTCCCTCAAATGTTAATAGGCACTCAATATGAAGTGGGTGATATGGAAGGAGAGGCCTTCCTACAAGTTCTTAAGCCACTGATTGGTCCATTATCCTGATAGCTGTCCATCTTGAACTTAATGTGCATTCATTTTATACATATAAACCCAAATATTATTTGATACAAAAATTTCAACTCTGCATTGCCAGCAGTGGCCCACAGACATGTTTTCAGTGAAGGGCTGTGCATCAGAGGCTTTTAAACCTACAAGTGTGTTTTCCTCCTTTTTCTTAAATATCATAGTTATAGTGTGTAACATGCCCTATCTGCAATGAGAGATCACTTAACTATCATGATAACCATAGTTTTGATTATGGCAGTAGTCTACTCTTAGGCAGTAGTCTCCGCAGATGCCAGGCCATCGCGGTGACTGTGCTAACACCTCCACTCCCTGGGGAAACCTCCAGTGGTGGGGGTGTGTGTGTGTGTGAGAGGAATCAAGTTCTTTTGGACTACATGACAGAGGAGAAAAATCAACTGCATCAAGGTTTTAAAAGCGGCATTTATTGATTGAAAATAAATGTGTAGATTAGCTCTTGGTAGCATGGAATCCATTTTTTAAATGAACTTGAAGTGCATGAAGACTCCATAAATCTTCCGCCATTTATCCTGTGTGTGCTTATAACAACCACCACATTCAAATGGAGGTGAATTTTCAACATATTACTGGGGAAAAAATTTTT
>PVIY010027772.1:0-33910 GCA_004026745.1 Myrmecophaga tridactyla
TAAGTGATCATTTCTCTCTCTCTCTCTTTCTTTTAGGCCCACTATATTGTTTATTGCCATTAACCATCTAGTATTCTCTACAGATTTTTTTAATCATTTTTCAAATAAATTGAGTTTGAGGCCCTCAGTAAATTCCTCTAAAATTTTCACCACTTTCTTTAATAGAATGAAGGTAGAACGTCAGACATTTTCTAACTGCACAGCTCAGATACTTAAGAAGTATAATGATGGCCACTGATATGTAAATTGTAAACATCAATGGTTAAACAGGGATTGTTAAAGATCAGCTGTGTAGACATTAACTACAGCATAGTCTTGTGTTTTTTGTAAAATTTATATGGAGTTAAAGATCATCTGTAAAGTGTAATTTATAGATTGCTTTGTATAGAATAGTAGATACCTAATATTTTCTTTTCCTGTCCATTTGCCATCTATATTTAACTCTCAAACATATTAGAGAATAACCATTAATTACAAATTGATTTGGTTTAATGAAATCCTAGTCAAAATTCTTTCACCCCCACAAGTCATTTAAGGTTTGGATAACCCCAAACTTAAGCCAGTGCTTGAGTGCGTAACCTCCCCTCAACCCTTTAACAACTCCTTTCAATAATTGACCAACTACAGAGAGAAATATTTCCCATTGAAGCACCCTGATTTCACCATGTGCTTGTCCCACCTTTTTTCCCTACTCCTCACAAAGTTTCTGGAGCCTAACTGCCTATAAAAGAAAAGGTTTTTTTCTGTTTGATTTTGAGATGCTTGCAGATATTGAGGTAAAAGGATTTTGTAATACAAAATTCTTTTGAAATAAGTGTCTCCTTATCTAAGTCTGGATTTATTTTTATTCATCAAGAGTTTGGATTTTCATGAATATTAAGCTTTTGGGCATGTATTTTCTGTATCATTTTCCAATTTACAGAGAATTTAGAGCTAATACATAGGGCTTCATGAGTAAAAGGATAAGAATTTTATATATAAATGTGTGTGTGTGTGTGCATGTGTATGTGAATGTATAGGTAGAGATAGATATATTTTATTTATCCTATGTAACTAAGATCTTTACTTTTTTTTTTTTGACTTGCAATGCATCAATGACTTTGCTAAATCTGTAGCAGTATAAGGAACAGAAAATGTCTTCAAAACAACTTGACATTTTCCAAAGCTCTCAACACTCTTAATTTCCTTTAAGTTCAGCATTCCTATGTTCCCTTTAAGTGGGCAAAACCCACTTTTTGAAACAAGCATTTCAAATACTTAGGAAACATAATTTTTATGCTAGTCATTCAGGCACCTAAGGCAATTTCACAATAAACAGAAATTTCTGAGGAAAAAAAAGCATTACTAAAATAAAAACTTTGAGTAAAATGATGCATATATATGAAATACTAATTTAAAAGCATATGCATACATGCAAATGCATAATAAAATATAAACAAGAGTAAATTTAAGCACTGAAAAATAATTTAAGGTTAAATATGTTAGTATTATTCCATTAAAACATATTTTGATATTTTCATCCCTAGGATAAAAATAATACTCAGTAAGTTCACTTATGATTTTTTTTTGTGAAGACTATTTTTTAATTTCATCAGTTAAGTTTTTTTTAAACATTTTTATTGACAAATATTCACACACAGAGTCCATAAATGGGGTACAATCAATGCCTCACAATATCATTACTCAGTTGTGTATTCATTACCATGGTCATTTTTAGAACATTTGCATCACTCCAGATAAAATAACTAAATAGGAAAACAAAAATATTCACATATCCCATACTCCTTACTCCTCCCTCTCATTGACCACTAGCATTTCAATCTACCTAATTTATTTTACCCCTAAAACTCCCATTATTTATTTATTTTTATCCATATTTTTTTTGCTCATCTGTTCATACCCTGGGTAAAAGGAGCATCAGACACAGGGTTTTCACAATCATGCAATCACGTTGTAAAAGCTATATGGTTACACAAACATCTTCAAGAATCAAGGCTACTGGAAAATAATTCAGCAGTCTCAGGTACTTCCCTTCAGGCATTCCAATACACTATAAACTAAAAAATAATATGTATATAATGCTTAAGAATAATCTCCAGGATAAGCTCTCAACTCGGTTTGAAATCTTTTAGCCACGGAAATTATATTTCGTCTCTTTCCTCTCTTCCCCCCTTTGATCAAGAAGTCTCTCTCAGTACCATGATGCCAGATCCTGGCTCATTCCAGGAGTTCTGTCTCACATTTCCAGGGAGATTTATACTTTTGTAAGCCATGACCCATGTAAGGTGGAGGGCAGTGAGTTCACCTGCTGAGTTGGCTTAGAGAGAGAGGCCTCATCTGAGCAACAAAAGAGGTTCTCTGGGGGGTGACTCAGGTATAATTTTAAATAGGCTAGTCTATTCTTCACAGGAATAATTTCATAGCTGCAAACCCCAAGACTGAGGGCTCAGGCTATTGATTTGGTTGTCCCCACTGGTTGTGAAAATATCAGGAATTCTCCAAATAGGGAAGTTGAATACTTCCTCCTTTTTCCCTAGTCCCCAAGGGGACTTTTCAAATATTTCTTTATTCACTGCACAAATTTCTCTGGGATATAAGAGGATATCACACTAACCTGGATAAACAAACAAGATTTCACACCCTATTCAAGATTCCTTGTGCTTATGGTGTACAACTAAACTGAACATACAAGTTAAATTAGGTAATATGCTACCCAAAATACAAATTTTGCACGTACTAAACATCTGTCCCTTTGGTGTCAGACAAAAGTTGAAGTTTTAAAATATGTACAGTATCATTCTTTACCCTCTATTCAGATCTACCCCAGTCCTATGCAGATCAGCTTCATTCATATCTCTAATCAAAGTCTGATCCCTTTTCAGCTTTTTAAACAGCTCCTGTATGGGGTAATGCTGACTTTCATAGCTTCAGCGCTCTAACTCTGAGTCTCAGATGTTACATAAACACCTGGAGTTTCTGGAAATGACCAGGTTACATACAAATAGTTCAGTATCTCAGAATTTAGAAATGGTGGTTACAAATCCTGAATATGTGACTGCTCTAAGAGTTTACAATCTAGGACCCTTTACAATAGGCCCCAACTGGATAACCCATGCCTTCAACCTCAATTCACTGATTTTTTTTGTATTATAATTAGTCCATATGAGTAAGGCATGATAATATTTGTCTATTTATTTCTGACATTTCATTCAACATACAGTCCTTAAGATTCATTCACCTAATTGCATGCCTCATGATTTCATTCTTTCTTATGGCTGCTCAGTAGTTCATGGAAGTAGATCCACAGTTCTCCCCTTTAAATCCTTAGTGGTTGTATCCATTGGCCACCTCCTTTCATTGTGAACCATGAACACTGGCTCCATAAATACAAGTGTGTAAATGTCCATTCATATCCCCACACTCAGTTCCTCCAGGTATATACTGAGCAATGGGGTTGTAGGATCATATGGCAACAGCAACCTAGCCTCCTGTGGAACTGCCACACTGCCCTCCATGGGACTATACTACTCAGTTTTCCTACAAACAGTGAATAGGTACAACTATTTCTCAGCATTTTCTCTAGCACTTGTTTCTCTCTGTTTATTTTTAAACAGTTTCATTCACATATCATACAATCCAACTTAAATAAATAGACATGCCTTCACCACTATAATCTATATGAAGATATTTCCTTTCCTTCCACAAAGAATCCACACCCCTCAGCATGACCTCTGCCTGTTGAAATTTAGTTTTGGTGTAATGCCTTTGTTACAGTCAGTGGAAGCATATTATAATGTTATTGTTGACTATAAACCCTAACTTGCATTGATTGTACTTTTTCCTGTATACATCCATTTTTAAAACCTTTCAATGTTGACATTCATTTCTTCTGCCTCATGCAAAAACATTTTTTTGTTTGTACATTTGATCATCATTGTCCATCTTGGCATTCCTAAGTTATACCCTCTCAGTCTTTATCCTCTGTCTTTCCATCTGGTCTCATATATGTCCCCAGCTCTTCTCACTCACTCACACTCATCAGCTTTTTCAATATATTTATATTATTGTGCTACAATTAGATAATATCATGCTACACCTTTCTGAATTTTTATAATCATTCATGCTGCACAGTCTATACTCTTTCAGCACCAAATGCCCAATCTCAACCCTAGTTCTATCTCCTAATAACAGATTCTTAATTTCGACTCTCAAAGTTCACTCATTAAATTATTCTTATTAATGAGACCATAGAGTATTTGTCCTTCTGTTTCTGGTTAATTTCAGTCAGCATAATGTCCCCAAGATTCATCCATGTTGTTACATGCTTCATGATTTTATTCCATCTCACAGCTGTGTAATATTCCATCATATGTATATACCACAACTTCTTTACCCATTCATTCATTGGTGCACATTTGGGCTGCTTCAATTTCTTTGCAATCTGAAACAATGCTGCTATAAACATTGGGGTGCAAATGTTCATGTCTGTCCTTGCCTTCAGTTCCTCTGAATATATACCTAATAATGATATTGCCAGATCACATGGCAAATTCTATACTTAGCTTCCTGACGAGCCACCAAACTGTCTTCCAGAGCTGTTGTACCATTTTACATTCTCACCAACAATGGATAAGTGTGCCTCTTTCTCTACATCCTCTCCAGCACTTGTTGTTTTCTTTTTTTTTTTTTTTTTGATCATGGCCTTTCTAGTGGATGTCAGATGATATCTCACTGTGGTTTTGATTTGCATTTCCCTAATAGCCAGTGAAATTGAGCATCCTTTCATGTATCTTTTAGTCATTTGTATGCCCTCTTCTGAGAAGTGTCTGTTCATGTCTTTTGCACAATTTTTATTGTCTTTTTTTTGCATTGAATAATCTCATTACATATTCTGGATACTAAACCCTTATGTGATATATGGCTTCCAAACATTGTCTCCCACTGTGTAGGCTTCCTTTTTACTTTCCTGAAAAAAAAGTGCTTTTATGCATAAAATATATTTAATTTGAGGACTTTCCATTTATCTATTATTTTTGAAAGCATGTGCTTTGGGTGTAAACTTTAGAAACCACCTCCTGTTATAAGATTTATAAAGTATTTCTCAACATTTTCTTCTAAAACTTTTATGCTCTTAGCTTGAATATCTAGGTCTTTGATCCATTATGAGTTAACTTTGGAATAGGGTGTAAGATATGGATCCTCTTTCATTCATTATATGTAGAAATCTATTTCTCCAAATGCCATTTATTGAAGAGACTGCTCTATCCTAGGTGGGTGGCTTAATCACCTTATCAAAGATCAATTGTCCGTAGATGAAATGATATACTTCTGAACATTCAATCCAATTCCACTGGTCAGTATATCTATTTGCCAGTATCATGCCATTTTGAGCACTGTAACTTCATAACATGCTTTAAATTCAGTTAGTTTGAGACCTCCCACTTCATTTTTTTTTAATCAATATATTTTTAGCTATTCAGGGCACCCTGCCCTTCCAAATATTTTTTTCTATTTTTGCAAATTAAGTTGTTGGCATTTCAATTAACATTGCATTGAATCTATAAATCAGTTTGGGTAGAATTGACATTTTAACTATATTTAGACTTCCAATCCATGAATAGAGTATGCCCTTCCATTTATTTAGGTCTATCATGATTCCTTTTAGCAGTTTCTTGTAGTTTTCTTTGTATAGGTTTTTCGTATCCTTAGTTAAATTTATGCCTTTATTATTTTATTGTTTTGGCTGTTATTATATATGGAATTATTTTTTCTCGATTTTCTTCTAAGATTTCTCACCACTAGTGTATAGAAAGCGTACTAATTTGGGGGCATTGATCTTCTACCATAACAGTTTGCTGCACTTATTTATTAGCTCTAGTAATTTTGCTTAGATTTTTCAGCATTTTCTACACATAAGGTCATGTTATCTGCAGTGAGAGCTTTACTTCTTCCTTTCAATTTGGATGTCTTTTCTAATTCTTTTCACATTGCTCTGTCTAGAACTTCCAGCAGTGTTGAATAACAGCGGTAACAGTGGTCGTCATTGTCTTGTCCTTGATCTTAGAGGGAAAACCTTCAATCTTTCCCAATTGAAGATATTAGCTGTGAGTTTTTCATATATTCCTTTTATCATGTTGAGGAAGTTCCCTTCTATTCCTATCCTTTGAAGTGTTTTCATTAAGAAGTGATGTTGAATTTAGTCAAATGCCTTTCCAGCAACAATTGAAATGATTATTTGTTTTTCCTACTTTGATTTGTTGATATGGAGTATTGCATTAATTTATTTTCTTATGTTGAAACTGCCTTGCATACTTGGAATTAATCCCATGTGGTCATGTTATAATTCTTTTAATGTGCTGCTGGATTAGTTTTGCAAGTATTTTGTTGATTTTTTTTGCATCTCTATTCATTGAAGAGATTGGGCTGTAGTTTTCTTTCCTTATATTTGTCTGGCTTTGGTAATAGGGTGATGTTTGCTTCATAGATCGAGTTAGGTAGCTTGCCCTCCTCTTCAATTTTTTTGAAGAGTTTGAGCAGGATTGGTACTACTTCTTTCCTGAATGCTTGGTAGAATTCAAACATGAAGTCTTTTGGTCCTGGTCTTTTATTTATTTGCATTCTTTCTCTCCCTTTCCCTCTCCCTCTCTCATTCTCACTCTCCCTCTCCCTCCTCCACCCCTCTCTCTCAACCTAGCTAAGTCTCCATCAATTTCATTAATTCTCAGCAACCAACCTCTGGTTTTGTTGATGTTCTCAATTGTTTTCATATTCTCAGCCTCATTTATTTCTGCTCTAATTTTCTTTATTCCTTTCCTTTCATTTGCTTTGGGGATAGTTTGCTTTACTTTCTCTAGTTCTTCCAAGTGAAAAGTTAATTACTTAATTTTTGCATTTAAGAGAGTAAATTATAGGCATTTAAGGGAGTAAATTTTCCTCTCAGCACTGCTTTTGCTGCATCCCATAAATTTTGATGTGTTATGTTTTCATTTTCATTTGCCTCAAGATATTTACTGATCTGTCTTTTAATTTCTTACTTGACCCACTGGTTGTTTAAAAGTGTGTTTTTTATCCCCCATTTGTTTGTGAATTTTCTGACACTCTGCCTGTTATTGATTTCCAACTTCATTCTATTATGGTCCAAAAAAGTGTTTTATATGACTTCAATTATTTAAAATGTATTGAGACTTGTTTTGTGACCCAGTGTATGGCCCATCCCTGATAAAGATCCATGAGCACTTCAGAAAAATGTGTATCATGCTTTTGTGGGGTGTAATGTTTTGTAGGTATCTGTTAAGACTAGTTCATTTATTGTATTATTCAAAATTTCTGTTTCCTATGGATCCTCTGTCTAGAAGTTCTATTATTAATGACAGCAGGAAATTGAGGTATCAACTATTATAGTAAAGGTGTCTACTTCTCCCTGTAGTGTTCTCACTGACTTTTGTATTTTGGAGCACTCTGGCTGAGTTCGTATATATTTATGATTGTTATGTCTTCTTGTTGAGTTATTCCTTTTATTATTACATAGTGTCCTTCTTTGTCCCTTTTGATTTACATTTGAAGTCTAATTTGCTGGATATTAGTATAGCTGCTTCTGCCCTTTACTGATTGTTGTTTGCATAAAGTATCTTTCCCCAACCTTTCACTTTCAACTTTCTTTCATCTTTAGGTCTAAAATAAATCCCCTGTAGACAGCATTTAGATGGGTCCTGTTTTTTAATCCAGTCTGCCATCTTTGTCTTTTGATTGGGGAGTTTAATACATTAACTTTTAATGCTATTACTGTAAAAGGCAGTATTTTCTTCTAACATTTTGCCTTTTGAATTTTATTTGTCATATCTAATTTTTTTCTCTTTTTATGTTTAATGATAGTCTTCTTTTCTTCATTCTTCTCCAGACTTCTCTCCTGCCTTTTCCTATTTGCCTGTGATGCTACTTTTAATATATCTTTCAGACTCAGTATTTAAGTAACAAATTCTCTCAGTGATTGTCTGAAAATATTTTAATCTCCCCCTCATTTTTAAAGGATAATTTTGCTGGGTATAGAATTCTTGGTTCACACTTATTCTCTTTTCTTGAATAAATCATGTCACTGTCTCCTGAGTCCATTGTTTCTGCTGAGAAATCCACACATAGTCTTATTGTGTGTCTCTTGTATGTGATAGATTGCTTTTCCCTTGCTGTTTTTAAGATTCTGTTTGCCTTTTTTTTTTTAGGCGAAAAATTATCTCCATTTATTTTGTTTCATATGCATCCATAGTTGAATTTTAATACAAAAAGAAAAAAATTAGTATCTGACAAATGTTTACAAACAAGATATAACTTCAAATAGATATTACTTATTTTAGCCTGGTGCAAAGTAAATGACAAATTGTACTGTTATATTCAACGCAACAGAGACTGTAGTTCAGGACCAGTTAGCCCAACTTTTATGCAATCTTAATTTTTTATCTACCATAAACAATAAACTCATTATTGATTCCCAGTTGTGTGTGTGTGCACATGTGTACATAGCAGCTCCTTTCATAGAAATAAAAGACCTCTAGATGTCTGTTTGTGTTTTAAATTCGACAATTTGATTAGTAAACGTAATTGTGCATATCTATTCAGATCTATTTTGTTTGGGGTATGCTGCACTACTTGGATCTGTAAATTTATGTATTTCATAACAGATGGGACATTTTCAGTGATTGTTTCCTCCATTCATCTTTCTCCTCCTTTTCTCTTCTCTTCTCCTCCTGAGAGACCCACAACATGTATATTCATGTAGTTTGTGCTGTCATTTCCTGACACTGTACTCATATTTCTCCATTCTTTTCCCTAAATTTTCTTTTGTGGGTTGGATTTCAGATGTCCATTCTCTCTACCTCATTAATCCTTTCTTTTACCTATTCAAACCTATGGTTTTGGAAAAAAATCCATTTTTTAATCTCTTCTATTGTGCTTTTCATTCCCATAAGCTTTCTGATTTTTTTCAAAGTTTTGATTTCTTCTTTTTGTTCACCCAGTGTCTTTTTTTTTTTTAATTTGCATATGGGCAGGAGGCACCAGGGATCGAACTCCAGACCTCCAGCACGGCAGGTTGGAGCTCTGCCTGCTGAGCCACGGCAGCCGCCCACCCAGTGTCTTCTTTATATCCTCCATTAACTAATTGATTTGATGTTTGATGAGATTTTCCATATCTGTTTGAACATCCTGATTGGTTGTTTCAATTCCTGTATCTCATTTGAAATGTTATTTTGTTCCTTTGGCTGGGCCATATCTTCTATTTTCCTAATATGATTCATTATTTTTTCTGGTGTCTAGGCATTTGATTTCCTTAATTACCTTACTCTGGAGATTGTTTTCACTCTTTTACCTTGGGCTTTCTTGATGGATGGCTTTGATCTCTATCTGTTCTTTGACATTCCATTCAGCTTATTCTAGACATCTAGCATAGTTTCCATTGAACTGGTCAGAATTTTTCATTTTTGTTTTTCTGTTCCTTGTCCTGCCTATTTGGAGCTGTTTTTTTTTTTTTTTTTTTTTTTTTTTTTTTTTTTTTTTTCTTTTTCTTTTTTTTTTGTTCTTTTTTTTTTTTTTTTTTTTTTTTTTTGAGGAAGGTCCCAGTCTAGATTTTTCTAGAACAGACAGGCTCATATCTCAAGATGAAAGAGCAGCCAGCATCAGTTTTCCCTAAGGGTGAAACCCAGCAGGTTGGCACACTTTCTTATGAAGCCTCTAGGCTCTGTGCTTTTTCTAACCTGCCCAACATAGGACGCTTGTTACCCTGCAACTTTCCACAAGCTTAAAGTGATGTGCTGTCTTTAATTTCACCAGACTCTCTCTGCCAGGGATATGGTTAAGACAGAGGTGAGGTAGTAGGATGGCATTGATTGCTTCTGTTTTCCAGTTCCTGGGGTCTGAATTCCTTGAAGGAGTAATTCCATTTCAGCTAGGCTCCACCTCCTTATCTTGGGGAAGATGCACCCTAGTGAATTAACCCCTTTCACTTGAATAGTTACTTTGTCTCTGAAACAAGTTTAATTCTACCCTTGCCTGGGACTGTGCTGGAGCCTGAGAGTGCTTCCAGTTCTAGCTGATGAGCTATTTTGGAGTAAAAAAATAAGCAAAAAGACTTTTCAGAGCCAGATGCCCACTCCTTGGGTTTGCCAATTAAGAGCTTGTGTTGGTACATGGACCTATGCATCTCCAGGCTCTATATGCCCCATTTTCTGGGTGTCCAGCCCTTTTCCAATATTGTGGGCTGTGGAACTCAAAAAGCCTCCTTTTAAATTTTCATCAGTGCCACCCCCTCTCTGCCAAGGCAAAAACTCCTAGTTCTTTTGTGCTTCTTCCAGGAATTGAACCCAAATACACTGACTCCGGAAATTGTTCTCTTGAGGATTTAAGATGTGCTTTAGTACAAGCAGCATAAAATACACATAAACAAACACACGCACACACACAGCCTCATTTAAATACTTAGAAAGCATATATTCACAAAAATAGAATCCAAAATCAGGGCACTTTCAAGCAGTATTTCAATGATATTTTCAAGGACCACAGCGATAATCAGTGTTGGCTAGATCCTGTCTGTTGTCAGGATAGCTGTAGCTTTGTCCATTATCAAATACAGATATAACAATGAGCAATGAAGAAAATGGATAATTTCTTTTTGGGGCTATGTTATTTAAAAACAAGCAATGAAAACAACATCAGTAACAACCAAAATATAAACCAGAAAACCCTTCCCACTTCATGATTCCACAAGCCAATTTCTAAGGGATACCCTGGCAATTCTAATAAGACTTAAGAGAGAAAACTTAACTAATGATTTGGTATGTAATGGATGCTGATATTTCTACTACAAAGAAAACAAGGGTTCCAAATTTTCTCACCTGGTCAAATATTTTACCAAATTATTGCACAGGTACAAAATCCTTCCTCAGTTGATATTATGATGTGGGAGAGATTTTGCAGCTCTCCTTCAATATCTAAAAATTCAGCAACATCGATAGCTTTTGGATGGCAGTTCAAGAATTTTAGAATTTTTGATCCTCTTAAGATTCAGAAGCATGCAAGTGCCTGTAAATTACCTTCAATTTTTATGTTCCTTAGGCTCATCAAATTCACAACACTAAAGACAGTTCAGAATTAACCTTCATCACACCAACACACACACATACATCCACTCTTAATTCACTATCCTACTATTTAGTAAGAAGCATTACTATTCAAGTTACTCAAGTAAAAATTCTGAAAGAAATGATTGACAGCCCTGTACCTGTATTCCTCACATTCATTGGGTCAGTACACTCTGCAGATAGCTCTTTTAATTATCTATCTGCTCTGTACACATCTCTCAATAAACATGTCACCATTTAAATCCAGAACACCCCTATCCTTATATTTATATATGGCAATATTCTAAAAGTTCTTTGAGCTGATTATCAGGCTATATATAATAGCATCATTTCACAAATGAAATTTGTTCATATTTCTTTTGTTTACAATAGTTCAATAATTTCTCCTTATGCATGAAATAAAGCCCCAGACAATTACTTTGTTTTACAGTTATCCCTAATGCGTTTTCTGCTTACTTTTCCCAAAACATATATACAAGCCATTTTCTGCTTGTCCCTTGGCATTTTTACTTCAGCTGTAACATTCTTCTTCAGGTAGTTAGCATTTTCTGAGAGTCTTCTTTCTTCCTGTACCTATCTTAAACCTGAATTTTATCTGACCAACTTTACTTATTTATCAGATCTTACATTACTCATCACTTCCTCAAGAAACACACTCAGCTTACGATAAGTTCCCCCATGTTATACCCTCTATAGCACACTGTACTTTCTTATTTATTTTTCTTTTTTTATGTCATTCATTCAACCAGATTTTGTTGTTGTGAAATATTTACCTCTCACCAAACATGCAACCTGTTATTTTATTCACTGCTGTTTATTGTGTTTCCCATGCAACATAGGCTAAAATGGGTGTTGAAGTATTTTGAAAAGAATAGCATCAAGATGTTATTACTACAAACAATGCTGGAGAAAGCATCTCCTACATTTACCTTTCCATATATTTCAAAATATATTTTATTAAACTCTTAGATATAGAATTCCTTTGTAAAGTTGCACATGTATTTTCTTGCTTGTGAATATAATATATATCTCAAAATAAAATATTTGGACCAATTTATAAACCACCATTAAAGACTGTATGAGTGTACTTGGTTTTCCAAACCATAGCTATGTTTAGGTATTATTCTGGAAATTTGATAAGAAAATATAGACTTTCATCACTTTCTTACTGGAATGCTTATTATTCAGAGGCTTCAGAATATTTTGCTCATTTGACACATTTATTTATTTGTAAATTCCTTTTCTGGAATTTTTTCCAGTGCATTTTTTGCACTTTATAATTCATGGGATTCATCATTTATACAAATATAATTATAACTGCTAATTTGAGAGCAGTGCTGCTACAGAAATGCCATGTATTTCAATTAATTGAAAACTATTTCAGAAATAATGCAGTGAAAAATAGACTGTAATACATTTTAGCTATAATGATTTCTAATAGTGCCTAAAAGATATTTTGAAAAACCTAATAAATGCAACCATTGTGATGTACAAAGTGCTAAATAATGCAAATTCCATTTGCAAATTCTAAACATACTACCAAATAAATGGATGTATTTCTAATTGTATAATGTGGATCAAAACCTAGGAACACACCTCAAATCATATGTAAAAATGAATATTTTATTCATGTTAATGAAATCCTAGTGGATTTGGTAATCACAGACTGTTTCCTAACATTTCTTTTAGAAAAGAAAAATGTAAAAATGATTGTTTTGCAATCATAGTCTAACCTAGAGTATTTCAATCATTATTTAGAAAAACTCATTGGTTTATGAAATTAAACATTGGACATCCTAAATGGGACAGCTGAGACTCTTAAATTACATTGTAACAGATCTCTGGAGCATGAATATAATTTAAATGCAAAAAGTGTGTCATGCTTATGAGCCATCTTTATTTGCAACAAGGAATTTTAATGATTCTGGTTTCATTGCTACCTTTGATGCTCAACCACCTTATAAAAACTCTCTTGGGAGATAAGATATCTGAGCACTGGAAAAAGTATTCCCTCTCTCCTGGACAATTGCTTCTGTGATTTGTTATTCTCCCAGTCTGATAAATCACTTAGGATTACAAATTGACTTACAACATATAACATCTCCCCTGATCAAAAAGAAAAAAAAATCACAATTATTTTAAACTATCTTTTTCACTATTCAGACATGTATGAAGTGACACAGTGTGTTATAAAAAAATCCATAAAATTTGAAATTTGACCATAAAATTAGACTGACAAATTAGAAGAGACATATGTTCCTATATCACCTACATAACATGTATACCCATGGAAAATAGGTATTTAATAAGAATTGTAAACTAGTTGGCCAAGTTACTAAGAAATATTTTCCTTTTGCTTTTTAACTTTAAACAAATGGGCATTCCTCTAGCCATTTAGCAGCTAACATTTTAAAACAATAAGATTTTTATATAATTGAGGGAGCCTAATTCTGGATGAACTTTGTACATTACTACTTAAAGTGTTATACCTGCAACTAGCATTATGAGCATACTTTGAGGACTGTTAGAAATGCATAACCTTAAAGCCACCCCAAATCTACTCAACTAGGATCTGCACTTTAACAAAATCCCCAAGCAATTCATGTTTAACAAGTACCATGGTGTTCTAGTTTCTAGCTGCTGGAATGCAATAGGCCAGAAACTGAACGGCTTTTAAAAAGGGGAATTTAATAAGTTGTAAGTTTACAATTCTAAGGCCAATAAGATGCCCCAATTAAAACAAGTCTATAGAAATGTCCATCCAGGAAAAGATACCTTGATTCAAGAAGGCTGATGAAGTTCAGCATTTCTCTGTCAAGTGAGAAGACACATGGCGAACAGTCAGGGCTTCTGTCTCAGCTGGAAGGGCACAAGGCAAATACTGTGTCATCTGCTAGCTTTCTCTCCTGGCTTCCAGTTTCATGAAGCTCTCTGGGAGGTGTTTTCCTCCTTCATCTGCAAAGGTCGCTGGCTCTTAGACTCTGCTTCATGGTGCTGCAGCATTCTCTGCTCTCTCCGAATCTCCTTTCTCCAAAATGTTTCCTCTTTTATAGGACTCCAAAAACTTAAGAGACCCACCCAAATGGGTGGAGACATGTTGTCACCTAATCCAGTTTAACAACCACTCTTGATTTAATCATATCTCCAGGGACATGATCTGATTAGTTTCAAACATCTGATTACAGTTTCAAACATACAGTATTGAACAGGGATTATTCTGCCTTTATGAAATGGGAGTTAAATTAAAACATGGCTTTTCTAGGGGACACACATCCTTTCAAACCAGCACACATGGTTTGACAAACCCTCTTCTAATAGACCAATGAGTTGAGATTTACTGCTACCACTTTTATATTGGTGAAGCTCAATCCAAGCTTCTCTTGAAAAACAAAATGAAGCCCCCACTCCAAACAACAAAACAAAGCAAACAAACAGAAAATCTTGTACTCTGCAACTGTATTCCTTCATAACAACAATTGACTAGAATTACAGAGTATAATCTCCCTTTTGATGGAGAATCTTCTATTGAATTCCCTTACATTGGCTGCCTTGTTATGTTATCTTCATTTGAGTTTGAATCTCCTGATTAATAGGAAAACAGGGGCAGTTTACTAATTTCTGTTATCTATGAATTTTAGCATTTTCTTTAATATGTAATTTAATGGATATTATCCAGATTCCAGCCCCAATCAGATGTATTTTGTACATCCTCTTAATCCTTTAGCATGGAGACATAGGCAGAATTTTGATCACTACTATGCAGAATGTTAAATGGAAGCTCAATTATGTGATTAGCAAACATGAAACAAATGTCACAGGGAGCTTGAACTTTCATATATACTAACACACAACAATATGTCTTGGCTATTCCCCCAGCATGCCTGGGCATGGAATACAGTGCAAATAACCTATGGTCAAGTTATAGGACATTGGGGAAGAATATTCTCATTGATTCTTCAATGCCATATTTGCAGCAGACAACTCCCCAGAATGTGGTCAGCCAAGAGTTTCTGGAGCACAGATCTCTCTGCTTCTTCCTGATACACAAAATTACAGTCTGGGACAGCACTAGTGCCAAGTTGAGGTCTGGGATATACTAGTGAACTGAAACCTGTTTTGATTTTTAACTCTCCTTGAAACTCAAATCTATACTATTATTTCCTTTATATTTTCTCCACTTCTTATACTATAGATATCTAGTAAATTGATTCTACTCTAGCTAATGAGGGCCATTCATCTATTATCCATTCCTCCATACATAACCCTGATTAGGTAATTTTCCTCATTAACTATACATTTCATTATTCAGCATATTTTTGTTTATTGGTAATGAGCTAACAAAAAGTAAAATGCTGCACTTTAAATAGAGCTTAAACAAAGCAATAGTTGAAGAAAATCTAAATGCAAATAACCAATTATAGTCCCAGATTTTTTCCAACTGATAATCAATCATAATAATACAGACTAAAATACTGGTTGTATAATTGGAATTATGTTCTTGGACTGAGTCTTAACAACAACAAAATGTGTACCTTTTTTGGCAAAACTTTAAATAAACCATTAATAAAAATAAGCATACTATAAGAGTATATACAACAAGTATTATTTCACTCTTTCTTCTCTAGTACCCAGCAATCTGACTCCCTATCAGAGTTATTGTGTAACTGATGTATTTCCTCTTAGAGAAAGTGCACAGTCTTTACAAACACAGTATGAATTGTTTTGCATATTTTTGGGTTTGTTTTAGATAGAAAGATAGATAGATAATTAATATTGATATGGCTGTTGTGCTAGTTAGGTTTCTCTAGAGAAACAGAATCAACAGGGAACCCTAGCAAATATGAAATTTATAAAAGTGTCTCATGTGACCGCATGAATGCAGAGTCCAAAATCCACAGGGCAGGCTGTGAAGCTGACTATTCCGATGGAGGGTCTGGGCAAACTCCACAGGAGAGGCTCACCAGCCGAAGCGGAAAGAGTCTGTCTCTTCTGAATCCTCCTTAAATGGCTTCCGGTGATCAAATTAAGCATTACTCATTGCAGAAGACACTCCCCTTTGGCTGATTACAAGTGGAATCAGCTGTGGATGCAGCTGACATGATCATGATTTAATTCTATGAAATGTCCTCATCGCAACAGACAGGCCAGCACTTGCACAACCAGACAAACAGGTACCATCACTTGGCCAAGTTGACACATGAACCTGACCATGACAGCTATATACATATAGAGGTGGCTATGATTATGTGCATATATGATTAACTCAGATATCTGCTTTCTTATTTTCAGGATGAATAATAACTATATTCTACTTTGTATTTATCTACTGGAAGAGGTAGTAGAGTATAGTAACTGAGAGTATCAGTTCAGGAGACGTAGTACATGGGTTTTCTTCCTTGTTAAACTACTTCTGACCTTGAGCAAGCAATTTTTCTTTCAGTGGTTTGGTTTCCTAATCTGTAAATTTGGAATGCTACTAAGATAAATATGAAACAGTTGCTGTAAAATTAAATTTAATAATAATTACAAAGAACTTAGAAAAACAACCAAGAATCTATAAATTGCTGAAAGCATTAATTTTTTCTAGATTTAATGGGTTCCCTTCTGAATAAAAATGAAAAAGTTTGCTATAATTTAGTGGTATAAATTGTTTTATAAGCATTTTATTACTTATAAGAATTTATGAACTTGTGTGTACATCTGTTAATCTGGAACATAAATTTGTAGAAGTAGAATAACAAACTCAAACAAGATGGACATTTTTATTATTCTTTGAGATTTCAAATGTTTCTTCAAAGAGATTGTACCAGTTTTACCTGGTGCTGTTTATGTTGTCTGTTTTCCTTGCACATTCATGAGCATGATACATTGCCAAAATTTTATTTTTGCCAAATATGGGATTGACTATATTTTCACATTTTAAAAATATCTTCTAATTTTTTTGCCCATTTGATTTTTAAAATTTCTTTATCGGTTGTCATGAAATATCACAAAAAATTAAGAGATTATTCCTTAATGTGTAAAATGTTTTCTATATTTCCAATTACTTTCTTATTTTTACAGTACTTCTCACTATAAAATACAAACGTTTTTTCTAGACATGCATTTAAATGTTTTTGCTTTCATTTGGCTTACAGTTGATGAGAAAGAATAGTTTAGAAAAGTCTTTCATATTTTGTATCGTATTAACATTTTACTTATCATGTCTTCTTACATTTCCATTCATTATCCATCTGGAATGTATCTTGTGGTAAGGAATTTGGTAGGACTTAAATATTTTTCATGATGGTTTTCCACTATTCCCATACATTAACAATTCATGTATTATCCATTAACCTGGAAGCTACCTTTATCATCTACTATATTTCATTTGTATTTACATACCATATCCTATATATTGTGCACTTATATATTTGGTTCAAATAACTGGTCTGCCAAATAATATACTGATGTGAAACATTTAAAAATGGGATGTATTAGTTTGTTAAAGCTGCTGGGAATACAATATACCAGAAACAGAACAACTCTTAAATAGAGAATTCATTAAGTTGAAAGTTTAGAGTTCTAATATCTTGAAAACGTCCAAATTAAGGCACCAACAAGAGGTTACTTTCAGTCAAGAAAGGCAGATGGGAAAGCACCTGGCTGATATCTGCTCCAGTCTTTGGCTTCGGGACACCTCTGTCAGCTGGGAAGAATAAAAAGATGGATATTTTTATTATTCCCAGGGGTGGCATTTTTCTTCTTCATCTCCAAAGGTCTCTGGCTGTATGGGCTCTCAAACTCTTTCTAAAATGGGTCCCTCTTAAAAGGGCTCCAGTAAGCAACTGCACCTTGAATGGGTGGAGACCCATCTCCATGGAAACCACAGTGGGGTGAGTCACATATCCATGAGAACAATTGCAAAGATCCCACCCAACAATATTGAATTAAAATTAAAGAACATGGCTTTTCTAGGGTACACAATAGTTTCAAACTGGGACAGAGGGTATTCTTAGAATACATTTAATTATAGGATAGAGCTTGTCCTGTAGCTTTACGCTATTTATATGAATTGTTGTGGTACTTCTTCAAAGATTATTATTATATCTTTGAACCTGTTTTTTAGATATAATGCTAAAGAAGGAAAAATTTGCTTTTAAATGTATTTGCATTACATTTATATAAGGTCACAAAATAATATACAGAATTAACATCAGTGTAATCATTTCAAGTTTTCACAAATTTGATAGGACTTCTACATGTTCAAATAATTTTTAAAACTTATTAAAATTTCTAATTCATGGAAATTTAAGATGCTCTGTCATTAACTGTAAATATAACACTGATTCTTAGTATCATTTCACCTGGAAGAAAAAATAATATACTTCGAATTGGGACATAGCCTTTCTGAAGTTTTCAATATACATTTTTGGAATAACTACTAATTGTGACCTTAAGTCTATTGTGCGTACATGGCACACACATATATATTAATTTTAAAAAGAATTAATTTACTCCATAAGAGAGGTTCATATTCAATTCTAGGGAGGTTCTCATGAAGAAAAATTAGTTCTGGTCATATCATTAGGGATCTTTAGCATGGTGGTGATAGAAGGTCTACTTTGTTGAGCGAGGAGAAAATCCTGAACCTAGGCTCAGGAAAATATATGTATCATGCATGTAGTCCAGTTTGGTTGATAGTGGGAGAAGAGGATTGGAAGACAGTCCTTTGGAGGTCAGACTGCGGAGGGCAGTTTATGTATTTGTAGTACATGTAGGCTCTCGGCAATTCTTTAAATGCAGGAAATGAACTAATGAAATCTCCTTGTCATTAAAGTTCAGTACAGTCAACCAGCTCCAAGACCTTTCAATAAATTTGTTTTCCAAAAGTAACAAAGTCACAGGATGTACAACTCTTACATGTTCTTATTTTTGCTATTTCTAAATACAAGTTTACTTATATTCACATTGAAACATGATTCTATTAGAGCTTATAGCAAAGCTTGTGTGTGCCACCCAGTCATGACCCCTGGGATTTTGGATCAGAAAATTTTCAGATGCCACACCATTTTTGCAACAACAACTCAAGTGCTACTGAGCATTAATTGAAACTGCTTTTATAACTGAAGGACATAAAATAATCATGACACCTGAAATGTCTTGGGTAATATCAGGAAAATGCTCTAGCAAGGAAGGCAGTTCAGAAGACTTCCAAAATAGAAAGGAAATGCTTTATACAGGCACATGCAACTAGAGGAATACCCATTGTATCCATAATTTAGCAGCCTCTTTTCACCTAGGACAGACATTAAATTGTATGAGAGGGGCCAGAACTTATTGCCACTTGGTAAATGCCCCATGAACAGCTCTCTAATGACCAATGAAGAATTGCTTAGTTTATGGATGGCAGTTCCAAGGTGAATGGAAAGCCTCCTGTTTGGAAAGTCATTACTCCAGCTGAAGAAGGTAAAAACAAATCAGCTCAATGGCTGATTTGTATGCTGTTTGTCTGTATATTTAGGGTTTTGCTGACTCATGGCAATGGGCAGTGGTCTGTTATATGGTATGACAGAAGGAAATTAAAGCTGGAGTTTTAAAAGTATATCCTTTTCAGGAAGAGTCCATGGGAAATCACTGGGGAAATTTGAGAAATGCATTAAAGTAGGACATATTGATGCCTATCAGAAGAACCCCTTTGCTGGAATGGAAGGCATTTGAATCTAGTGGATATCCTAGGATGTTTGCTTGCAGTGGCCATATAGCTCCAAGCACTGAGTGGACTTTGTGTGACTGCAGCAATGCAGAGATGCAATGAATCTAGACATATTCTCCCTGACTCTCTAAAGCACAAAATGCCAGTAAGGCCTATTCTGATTACAGCTAGAGATACAGAGACTACAGAAGATCATGGGACAGATTCCTGAAGGCAAGGCTTGCACATAGCTGACAAGCGGGACTAATGCTGGTAACCCTGACAGGTTACAAATGGATCCTGCAGAAATAGATACTTACTCTAGATTGGGTTTTGCTTTCCTAATGATAGATGCAAATGCTCAGAGTATCATAAAACAATTGGGATGATGCTGTACAATTGGGACCACCAGTTCACATTCCTTCAGAACAAAAATGTACACGACCACCCATAATGTCCGACATAGACAAGCTGATATTCTTAGAGTAATAATTTGGTAGAGAATTGGAATGGGCATTTGAAACAGATGTTGCCTAAAATGGACAAAGATAAAGACACAAATGGCTGGCTTACATGCCTTCACAAGCATGTGTTCCCATTCAACATGAGCAGGGCCTAGGGTGGGTCTCCACTATGATAATACCTCTGCTCTTCTGGGAGATCTGGAAATAGGATGTGGGTGAAAATAGTTGCATGACTATACAATTCTTCCCCATATTCTCTACATCATCTCATACACCTTGTTTATTTGAGTAACTGGGACTCAATTATGAGTCCTGGAAGCAGTGATGATTCTTAAGCATGAAACTGTAACTATACTTTTCAATCTTTATAACAGAATTTCTTAGAGATTGATGGAGCAGATTGTGCCTTCACCCCATCTAGATAAATAAGGGCTGATCATGAATGTATATATTGCCCTGTGATTATGATTGAACATTAGCTCTGTGCCAATGTAACCCTGCCATGTATCAATGGGAACAGATGGAGGAGGAGACACTAGCTAGGCTAATGCTGCTGCTGGCAGTCTGGACCAGCACAGTGGCTGAACCTAATGCCTCTTCCAAAGGTGTAAGCATCTGGGTAAAAATACATGCAAATGGAGAGAAGGAAAAATAATCGCTGAGGGTAAAGGAATGAATAATAAATTATGCAATAGGAAAATCCAATATCAGTGCCTCAGCAGAGGCTCAAAGCAAGAGAATAGCATTATCTTTTAGCAAAATTATGCCAGATGTCCAGTAGGGTAAATCTAGGTGTTTGCCAAGATTACCCTTGTTTTTGAAACCTGACAAGGCTGAGTGGGAGCCTGCCTATCTCTGGAAAGCATTCTGTCTATATGATATGATGATAAACAGGACTGAGTCTTAATTATTAAATGGGATTCTAGTAATGTGCCAGTATTTTTTATTCTTATTTTTAAGAATTTATATAATACAAAAAGTATAATTTGGGAAGGAACTACTCTCTACTGTGCCATTGAAGCACATGGATGTATTAAACTTGCCATCGTGGATGGAACAGTAAAGCATGAGGAAGGGCAAATGTCCTTTTAAGGGACATGATTCACAATTTGCATACCTAATTTCTGATCACATATTTTTGGCCATACCTAACTACATTGAACATAAGAAATGTCTCACTTTTGCAGCTTTCCTCTTAGTCACCCTGATACTGATCTCAGGTATCTCCCTCACATTTGATTCCGTTTACCACAAATTTAGAGTTGTGCAGTGATAAAAGCTCTGCAGGAGTCTTCTTCAGTGAATCTTTAAAGTATGGTTTTCTTCTGTCATTTTAATGCAATTTCCTGTTATCTCAGTTATTGCCTAAAATTTCTGATCATCATTTAGCACATCCACTAATCTAACATATTTAGTTAATTAATTACATTAATTTTGAGGGTAAAATAAATTAAAATTCTATGGTCATTTCACTGAGTTACTTGAAACTTCTCAATGACTATGAAGAGTTGTTTTATGGGTTTGATGCAGATATTGTTACATAGATAGAATTCAAAACATATGCATATAAGTTTATACCTTAAGAAGTTTATGGTGTGAAAACCCTGGAAAAAGTGAAATTTATATTTTCTGATTTAATTTAGAACAATGAAATGTTGAACAGAAACATGCCTGTATACAAGAAAAGCAATTTTATTACACTTTCATAGAGAAATATAATTGTTTTAGTGTATGTAAGCCCCCTATACAATTCTCAATATTCTTTCTCTTCAATAATAATTTCTGCCATGATGTGACTATAATTGTCTTTAAAATCCAGGGAATTATGATCATTTGAGCAAAATACAAAGTAAAAAGTGAGGAAGATATAGAAAGAAATATAGATAGATTGAGAGATGTGTTTTATTGAAGATTCACTGAAATACAATTCTCATGAAAAATTTAATCTATTATGTTTATTATATTGTTACCATTTTTATTAGTTGGAAATTTTAAAGATTTATTTGTTATTCAAGAATTGTGTTTATTTATTGATTCATTGCATTGTTTATAAACATTGTAAAATAGGATTAAAATATAAATTATGGCATTCTTATCATTTTAATAAGCTATAATCCTCATGCTTCCAGACCTGAAATATACATTAAAGTTGCCATACAAATACTTATTTTATTTTTTTCTTAAAATGTATTTCTTTGCTGAGAAGAAAAACTTCAATTAAATGGTGCTGGTGTTCCATAAGATAACTGAAAATAATTGGCAACCATGAATCACTTATGCCTGAATTGATTTGAGGAAAGGGAAGCTTTGTAACTGTACCTATGTGAAGATTTGCTCATTAAACATGTTTGTGCAATTTTGCCTTGTATAAGAAATACATGAAGCATGCAGCAAAAATAAAATAATTGTAGGTTTTGAGCATGGTAGTTTACAAATATTTTTATAAATAATGCATGGTGTCATGAAAACAACAGCAATACAGCTCAGTAGTAATTTATAGATAGTTGCTTCTAAAACTAATAGGGAAAACAATTATTGTTCTTTAAATTAATTATAAAGATTCTTAGAAATGAAGCAACCTATTTGTTAGAAGACAGGAATTCTAGCCTAATTTTCCCTTAATCTGAAAAAGAAATATATTTATTTGAAACACCGGATTAACCCTGGTTGTTCATTTTGCTTGGAAGGAGAACTGGCCAGAGATGCATTTGTGTACTGAATCATGGGCTGTTGCTAATGGTTTGGCTGAATGGTCAGGGACTTAGAAAGCCCATAATTGGAAAATTGGTGACAAAGAGGACTGGGGAAGAAGTATGTAGATATACCTTTCTAAGTGGGCTAAAAACATGAATATATTTGTGTCCGATGTGAATGCGCACCAGAGGGCTAATTCAGCAGAGGAAGGTTTTAACAATTAAGATGATAAGATAACGCATTCTGTGGATACCAGTCGTCCCCTTTCCCCAGTAACTTCTGTCATTGCCCAACGGGCTCATGAACAAAGTGGTCAGGGTGGTAGGGATGGAGGTTATGCATGGACTCAGCAACATGAACTTCCATTCACCAAGGCTGACTTGGCTACAGCCACTGCTGAGTGCCCAATCTGCCAACATCAGGGACCCACGCTCAGCCCCCAACATGGCACCATTCCCTGATGTGACCAGCCAGCTACATGGTGGCTGGTTGATTACGTTGGACCACTCCCTTCATAGAAGGAGCAGCAATTTGTTCTAACTGAAATAGATACATACTCTGGATATGGGTTTGCTTTCCCTGCACACAATGCTTCTGCCAAAACTACCATCCATGGGCTTATAGAATGCCTTATCCATTGTCATGGTATTCCACACAGTATTGCTTCTGATCAAGGAGCACATTTTACAGCAAATGAAGTGTGGGAGTGGGCACATGCTCATGGAATCTCTGGTCTTACCATGTTCCCCAGCATCGAGAAGCAGCTGGATTGATAAAATGGTGGAATGGCCTTTTGAAAACTCAGTTATGATGTCAACTAGGTGGCAATACCTTGCAGGGCTGGGGTGATATTCTCCAGGAGGCTGTGTATGCTCTGAATCAGCATCTGCTGTATGGTGCTGTTTCCCTCATAGACAGGATCCACCAGTCCAGGACCCAAGGGATGGAAATGGGAGTGGTACCACTCACTATTACTCTAGTAACCCCATAGGAAAGTTTCTGCTTCCTGTACCTGCAACCCTGAGCTCTGCTGGTCTACAGATTTTAGTTCCAAAAAGGGGAGTGCTTCCACAAGGAGAAACAATGATTCCATTGACCTGGCATCTACGACTGCCACCTGGTAACTTTGGTCTACTCATGCCCCTGGATCAGCAAGCCAACAAGGGGATTACATTATTGTCTGGGGTGATTGACCCTTACTATCAGGGGGAAAAAGGACTGCAACTACACAATGGAGGTAAAGAAGAGTTTTCTTGGAATATAAGAGATCCCCTAGGGCATCTTTTAATACTACCATGCCCTGTGATTAAAATCAATGGAAAACTGCAACAACCCAATCCAGGCAGGACTACCAATGGCTCTGAAAGTTCAGGAATGAAGGTTTGGGTCACCCCACCAGGCAAGAACCATGGCCTCTGAAGTGCTTGCTGAGGGTAAAGGGAACATGGAATGGGTAGTGGAAGAAGGTAGTTATAAATATGAACTTTGACCATGTGATCAGTTACAGAAACGAGTACTGTATTGCTTTTTTGTTCATGTTATGCTATTTAAGTTGTAAGATATCAAGTTTAAGAATTAATATTACCCAAGAATTTGCACCCTATTCTGGAGAGATTTAATGTGTTTCCAGTTATATGCAGGATAGTTGAGTATTGTTTGGTTAAAGAAAAAAATGTGTGTTTCATTGTTTTTTATTTAGAAATTAGGTATGGTTTAAGGTGATATGCATAGCTGCCAAATTGACAAGGGGTGGACTGTCATGGTTAGGTTCATATGTCAACTTGACCAAGTGGTGGTACCTGTTTGTCTGTTTGGGCAAGTGCTGGCCTGTCTGTTGTGATGAGGACATTTCATAGAATTAAATCATGATCACATCAGCTGCATCCACATCTGATTCCACTTGTAATCAGCCAAGGGGAGTATCTTCTCCAATGAGAGATGCTTAATCTAATTACTGGAAGCCTCTCAAGGAGGATTCAGAAGAGACAGGCTCTCTTCCTGCTTCAGCTGGCAAGCCTCTCCTGTGGAGTTCACCCAGACCCTCCATCAGAATCTTCAGCTTCATAGCCTGCCCTACGAATTTTGGACTCTGCATTCCCACAGTTATGTGAGACACTTTTATAAATTTTATATTTGTTAGTGTTTCTTGTTGATTCTGTTTCTCTAGAGAATCCTAACTAATACTCCATACCACATAGATAAATTAATTAGGTATTCTTTCTTATCTCAGTAGCAATAAATAATGTGATTTGTTTAAATATTTTAACTCCTCTGATACCATGTCTGTGTTCTAATGTCTCTGAATTACCAACTTGTTGACAGTTGCTGATATGTTATGTCCTCTCTGCATTTGTGACAGAGGTTTCTAATATTTCCCAATATCAATTCTATGTCTCATAAGTATAGAGTTTACATTCCCCAGCCACATTTTCTGCAAACTTTTCCAGTTTAGGCCAGTGGAATATGAGCTGAAATTAATGTGTATAGCTTTCAGAACTTCTATGAAAACAATGTTCACGCATCATCTTTGCCCTTTTCCATGGGCTGCTTAAAAAGAAGGGATCCCGAAGACCTAGGGAAGAGGAGAGCTTCAAAACAAAAGGAAACTTAATTCATGTCCTACCTCCAATGTGAGCCCCTCACATGAGATTATTGAGACTGAAGAAAAGGGGAAGTCCTTTTTTGCTCATCAGTTGGAAGCCCCAGTCTAGAGATGGCCCAGGTGAAGTTCATAGCAGTTTCTGGGTGACCTGCCATGGTACTGCAAACAAATAATGGCAGCAGATCCACCCCTGTATGTGTATGAAATTCACACTCTTCCAGAAAGACCTGGATCACCATATGCTATTAACAAAGATTGTGTTTTTTTTGAACAAAACTGTGCCTGAAGTTTAACTGTTGTTATAATGTGGACTGTATCTAGATTCCTAGTCCTCTGTTATTCCTATAAATGCAATACATTGTAGCCTAAAAGCTACTACTTTCTAGTTTCTGAAAATAGCCTTTGTTTTCCCTTCATCATACCCCATTCACATTTTTCTACTTTTGTACATTTTCCCTAACATCTAATCTAAAAAGTAACTACCTCAATGAACATCACTTTCCAAATAAGCCCATCAGCATAAATCTCACTGGGGTGGGCCACATTTTTATCACTTGAGAACTCAGTAGAGAGGTCCAGAAAGGTCTCTATAGAAGGTATACTATTTAGAATCCCTTTAGAAATCTTCAGGATAAGTGGCTTGGAATGTGAGAAGTAGGTTTCATTTCTCTGATTCTTATTTTCAGAGATAGGAAGTACCTCTCATGGGTCAGTTAATTTTTTCCTATTGGCCTGAGATATTTATTGATTATTTCTGTCATTTTGGGGGTGTAGCAACTTTAGTTTCAAATTTTACTAAATGTTGCATATTTAAGCTATCCATAGCTTCTTAACTGTACTTATACCAAGAAGCACGAAACAGAACAAGGAATTTCTGAGCTCTGTGTGTAAGAAGTTTGGTTACATTTTTTACTACTTTTCTGTTAATATAACATATGGAATAGCATAATAATTCATGTTTATATAAATTTAACAATATGAAATAACATGGTACAAGCAGGGAAACATAATTGAGAGAGCCATTTTACTTGTAAGAAGATCATTGAGAAATTTTAAGCAGCATGAAGATGGGATTGCTGTCTAAATAAGCTAATATTAAACAATGTAAGGAGATCTACTATATTTTTAATTCTTAATGCACTACAGATATTATACATTTTAAGGTTTAAGTGTAAGTATTAATGACCATTTTAGCATAAGTTAGGTAGGAAGGTGTAACGATCAATTTATAACTTGAACTTAATAATGCTGGGTAAATTATGAGCTAAGTGATTGAGAAACAACTGACTGTAAAGAAAAGTTGTATGGATGATGTATATTTAAGGCAAATGCTGAAACATCAACAGAGTACAACAATTATTTAGATGTCATGATATGAACTGTGAAAGACATTGAAGATAAAGAGATTAAATAGCAGTACTGGTCTCAAGAAAGAGTCTAGAAGTAAAATGTAGAAAAGTGAACAAACAGTTGCAATTATTGAGAGTGGTGGCAGGTTCGACTCTTAACATCCCTGCCAAGCAGTAGGTTAAACGTAAGATTTGCCAATGATTTAGTGGACATAATAAACATCAAGGCTTGGTACCTGCTGTTGTCTGTGCTAAGAACCCTTCTACCTCAACATCTGCATGTCTAATTTCCATAGTTCTTCAAGTTTTGTGCAAATTCAGTGAAGCCTCTCCTGTCCATGTTGTTTGAAATATAACTCATATATCACCTTCCCTGGCCTCTTTACCCTACTCTCTTTTATTTTTCCTGAACAACTATAAACATTAGGCCTATTAGATTATTTATTATTGTCTGTCTCCATTTATTGATTCCATAATGGAAGGGGTTTGTCATGGTCAGGTTCATGTGTCAACTTGGCCAAGTGCTGGTACCTGTTTATCTGGTTGGGCAAGTGCTGGCTTGTCTGTTGTGATGAAGACATTTCATAGAATTAAATCATAATCATGTAGGCTGCATCCACAGTTGATTCCATTTGTGGTCAACCAAAGGGGAGGGTCTGCTGCAATGAATGATGCTTAATCTAATCACTGGAAACCTTTTAAGGAGGATTCAGAAGAGACAGGCTCTCTTTTCCTGCTTCGGCTGGTGAGCCTCTCCTGTGGAGTTCGTTCAGATCTTCCATGAGAATAGTCAGCTTCACAGCCTGCCTTGCGGATTTTGGACTCTGCGTTCCCACGGTCATGTGAGACACTTTTATAAATTTTATATTTGCGAGTGTTCCCTGTTGATTCTGTTTCTCTAGAGAACCCTAACTAATATAGAGTTTTTTATCATTTTATTTCCTCTAGCCCCTGAAAATGATGTGGTAGGTGCTCAGTAAAATAAATATTCATTGCTCTTTGGTGAATACGCATGATCATGATTCAGAATACTTAATCCCACAATTCCTATCATAAAATGTAATAACATGACAGTGATTAAAGAACAACAATTTTGACTGCATATATTGCCCAGAGCTACCTGAAAATTTCCTCCTTTTCTTTTATAAAATATAATAATAATTTTTAGTATTCTTTTGTTCTGTGTGTACATGATATAAACCTAAAACGCAGGGCATAAAATAATTTGTTTGTTGCTTTTAGTTCTCAGAACAATCCATGTCTCTTGTTGGGCAGTTAGTCCCATCAATTTTTATGGAATCAGTTCAATTCTCTTAAATTCTGTGTAGGAAGTAATCTAAACCCTCGAAATACATCAACCATAAAATTCAGTCACAATGAATATGTGCAAATTTAGAAAACACTACTTAAAGATATATAATTCAAAGACTGTTCTCTACCGAAGAAATAGTAAGTTCTAAGAGAAGCCAAAAGCATATAGAATGATGATCAATTTAACATGGCTTCTCTCAACAGCAGGTACTTGTACAGTCTCTCCTACCTCATTACCTTTGACACCATAACTGGGAAATTAACTATCTTTGCAGAAATGAGTCTCTGCCAGAGCAGATGGAAAAGCCTACATCTCATTTTACAATAAAAAAGTATTATTCTTCTTAACAAAAAAAGTACTCCTGAGTTAAAATTGGTTGCAGAATGCACAAAAACTTGATTCATCCCAGATCTTCACAGCATTACTAAAGTAGCCTCCCAGCCCAAAGAGCTCATTTATGTCAAGGAGATTATATTTGGCCTAATGGACCACATTCCATCAACATTACCAGAACTACTCTCCTGCACCTCCAAGAATCACTGTTGCCTCCACATCTCCAGTAAAATTGCTTTCTTCTTTCTCTTTCATTTTCTTCACTTGCATTTTCTACAACCTTTGATTTTTTATGTATACTTTTAATCTGTTTTCTGCATAATTGTTTCTTTTATTAATAGCAATGTTTTGATTAGATTGTGTATTGATTATTCATCTCTGTTGTTCCTGCAAACTGTCTTTACCATCTTTGTTGAATCCATGTATCTAAATATAGTCTGTAAATCAACACTACCCTACTGATTCAACCAGCCTGGGTTTCTGGAAACAACGCCTGATTTTGGTGCTCATGTTCTTACTTGAGCAAGATACAAACCCAAATTTATCTATATATTCAGTCCATTTTCTCCATATTGTCTCCTTAAAAGTATATATGTAAATGCCTTAATGTCCAGCCAGTATATTTACTCTATTTCTGTCAAAGTAGACAATCAGTTTTACAGGATATGCCATACTTTCTTATAAATTGATCTTGGAGTCTTTGTTTATTTGTTTCTATTCCAGTTTTTAAACAATATTCATATTCAATTTTTATATTTTATACACATATTTTAGAGCATTTTATATAATATTTGACCTCACAATAGATCTTTGAGCCAAAAAACTTAATCTCCATTTATCAAAAAATACCATAGATATTTTATATGAAACATCTTGTAATTGGCAGAATGTAGGGGCTGCAAGTTTTTTCTTTACCTTTATAGCACAAATGATACATTTTTATCATTTACTTTATAATATCACCAAGATTTATTTGAAGGATTTTGCAGTTTAAGACTTACATGAATTCATTGAGGCAAACTGAATGTATTTCTCTTCTTAACATCCAAGAAATTCTCAGATTTTTCTTGATCCAGCATCTTAATATGTCCAACAATCTCAATTTCAATTTCCTCAGAAGTTTTCTTAGGTGAGTTTCCATGTGAAAACATTTTAACAAATATAAAGTAGTCATATATATTCTTATATTGCCTCTTAAATATACTTACTCTGTTAAAACTGAAGTTTCCTTTCTTCTGAGAGGAGAAAGAATGAAAGGTTATTATAATGAATTTCCCTATATTACACATAAAATGTTGATACATCTCTTTTAGGGCTTTGGTTGGATTTTAAATAGCTTCCTCATCTGTATGAGTCAATACAATGAAAATATCTTAATACCTTGGCTCCTAAAACCAAATGATTAGGCAAAATAATTATTGTAGTCTGGGGTTCAGAGGATTTTTAATTCAGTAAATCATTACTGGTGCATAACAAATTACCACAAATTTTGTAGCTTACAACACTACAAATACATATATCAATGCTTGTTATTTCCTTTGGGTAAAACTTTGCAACTCCTCTCATTTTCTTTGCATAGTCTCCAGTCCAGAGGAAAATCTCTTAATGTTTGGTCCTGAGCTGAGTGTGTGTGTGGGGGGAGGGGGGGAGTAGAGGCAGTGGCTTCTCTCCCATGTAGAACCCTTGCTTTATGAGGAGGGTGCCATATATATCAGAACTATAAATTAGAATAAAGACTCTAGGGTCTTTCAAAGTCAAAATCAAGGTGTTGGCCAGGCTCTGCCTTTATCTGGAGGCCTCTGGAGAAGAATACTCCTAGCTTCATTGAGAAGATTGCCAGAATTGAGTTCCTTATGGTTGTTGAACTCAGGTCCTCACTTCCATGAGGGCTTCCAGCTGAGGTCCATTCTCTGCTCCTAGAGACCACTCGTTCTTCCTCATGTGACCGCCTCCATCTCCAAGCTAGCAATGATCTGGCAAATCCTCCTCATGCTATCACTCTGACTTCCTCTGCTGCCAACAGCCAGAGAAAATTCTCACTTTTTAAATAAAAGGATCATTGAGATATAATTCATACATTATAATTTCATACATTTCACATATTAAGGTACAAAAATTTGATGGTTTTTAGTATATTCACAGGAATGTGCAACTATCATGACATTCAGTTTTTTTCATAACTCCAGCATTGCTTAACTTGCTTATTAGTCTTAATAGTTTTTTGGGTTTTTTTTATGGGGGCAGAAAGATGCTTTAGGATATTCTGTATACAAGGTCATGTCATCTGCAAATAGTGATAGATTTACTTCTTTCTTTTCAAAACAGATATATTTCATTTCATTTTCTTACCTAATTGCCCTGGCTAGGAGTTCTAGTACAATTCTGAATAGGAGAATGACAATTTGAGTTACGTATACCAAAAAAAAAAAAGAAATTCTTATTCTTAATCTATTCTTGTGGCTGTGAATTCATTGTAAAGAGAACATTTTGAAGATGCTATTTTAGTTAAGGTGTGGTCCAAGTGAATAAGGTTGCACCTTAATTAAGATTACTATGTCCTTTATAAGAGGATGAAATTCATACAAAGAGAGGAAACCCTGGCAAGAAGCAGAGGCTGGAAATCGAGGAAATCAAGAAAAGAAAAAGGGAATGTCTCCATGTGCATTACTATGAGAGAAAAAAGCTGAGGACCCAAGGTTTGCCAGCAGCCAACCCCAGAAATACTATCTGCCTCTACTGGTATGACACTCAGCTGTTAATCCCCACTAATTGCTGGCTGTTGCTCTTCTGTTTTACATAATGCCTAGGGTCGTACATTTTTCCAATCTGAACCAGTTAAATTTGGGTTGCTATGCAGCTATGTATTTTGAGGTAAGATTCTGAGGTTTGTTCTTATCCCAGAAGAGGTCTTAGCTGTCTCCTTTCTTAGTTCTCACTGGTAAATGAGCTGACCTGCAGTTTAGCTTATAATCTATTAGAGCTACCAGACTTCATTTAATTCCTTAACACCAAAATCTCAATAGTTTTGAGAGTGTTTTAGTTTGTTAATAGTGCTGGAATGAAATATTCCAGAAATGGAAGAGATTTTAAAAAGGGAATTTATTAAGTTACAAGTTCACAGCACAAAGGCCATAAAAATGTCCAAACTAAGGCATCCAGAAAAAGATATCTTGACTCAAGAAAACACGAAGTCTGTCACATGGGAAACCACATGACTGGCATCTACTGGTCCTTGTCCCAGCTTCATTGCTTCCAGCTTCTGATGCCAGTGGTTTCCTCTTTAAGTGTCTATTAGCCTTCACTTACTTCCTCTGGGACACAACTCTGGAATCTAGCTTGCTTAGCAACCCGTGGAAAGGTACATGGTGATGTCTTCTGGGTTCTGCATCTCCAACATCTGTGTCTAGGCTTCTGCTCTCTCTGTTGGCACTTCAAGTATCTTCAAATGACTGAATCTCTCTTGATTCCAAAGTAACTGTTCTATAAGTCTCTAAGCATCCTCCAAAATGTTGCCCCTTTTAAAGAACTCCGGTAAACTAGTCAAGACCCACGTGAATGGGTGGAGCCATATCTCCATTTAATCAGAAGGTCCCACCCACAATTGGGAAACAACCCAATCAAAGTTTTCACCCTAAACAATAGGTCTGCCCTGACATGATTGGATTAAGAATGAAAACGGGTTTTCTGGGAACAGAACAATTTTTAAACAGTACATTCCCTATATTCTGTTTCTCTATAGTTATTTCATTTTTGTGAAGTTTTGTAGCTCCTCTCATTTCCTTTGAAAATCCTGTCCTCCACAGAAAAATCTTTGAATGTTTGTTCCTGAACTGAGTGAGGGTAGAGACAGCAACTTTCTTCTCTCCAAGAAAACCCCCTGCATTATGAGCAGGAAGTTAGTGTGGGGACAGAATGCCAGTAGCCTCTGTGTTCTTAAATTGACTCTCCTGATATGGAATATCTGTGCTATCATGTGAGATGATCAGGGCCTCAATTTCTCATCTTGCCATGCCTGAGATAAAGCTCTACCATAAGAATGAAGGCAGGATAGAGGAATGGAGCCTCAAGCCTATAGCCACGCTCATCATCAATTTAGCTCCTGCAGTCCAGATCTCTGGGATATGAGAAATACTGATGCCCTGCCCCAACTAGTGAAATCCTGTATCTCTTAACTGGGAGCTGAAGAGAGAGGGAACACTGTTTTCTTGGTCAATCTGCCCAATTAGAACTTCTGGGGGAAGGAGTGGATCATGGCTCAACCACTTTTTACTCAGAGTTTAGCAGATATTCTTGAATAAATCTTCATTTGCAGTGTGTGTTTAGGATAATTTCCAAAGATTGTAAATGGTTGTGTTATAACTGTCAACTGTGGTTGTTTCACTGGGGAGCAAGGTTATCATACTGACATTTTGGAATTGGAAGAATAGTTCACTCCTTTCCAGAACTCCTCTGATTGCACTGGGCTCACTGAGACAATCTGAGACTATATTTTTAAGCTCAAATGTATTTTATAAAATAACACTATTGTAGGGATAATATCTCACCATATTCATAAGTTCTGGCAATGATGATGGGGCATCTTTGAAAGCCATTTTATAAATTCCGCCTAGTGCAGTCAATACATATTTTAAAAAAAATATATATGGATCAGACTTCCCTCTAGAAATTGGGGATTTAGGGATGAATTACAGTGAGAAAAATCTTAAATTCATGTAGTTAACATTCTAGGGCCAAAGATCATTCAGAAATCATGTCCCTTTACCTTCTTTATGTTTCAATGTCACCCTTCATAATTCAACAGAAATTTTCATTGTTATGGACAATATTTAGAATTATTGTCCTTATCCTATTAAGCATCCACCTTCTATAGCACCCTTTTTTTTCAATCCCTTTGAAAACATTTAATTTTTTGATATGCTTCCTTGGTCAAAGTCTTTACAAAGCATGAACATGAAGTTCTTTAATGTTTCAAATTAATCACTCCATTCATGCTTAGATATTAAGATATTCCATAAGATTATTGTATAAAAAGAAGTACAGAAGAAAAATAACATATTCAATAAAACCTATTAAGAAAGCATTTATTATATCCCATTAGAATCTTGGATCAACATTATTCCTTAGAATTTAGCATATCCCTTTGATCCTTTACTTACTTAACACTTTTACTATTTTTAGGTATTTTGAACTTTAATCTATAGCCAGTGTACTATCAAGTTTTTCCTCTTGGTTTATATGTGCCTTATTGTCCAGAAACTTTCAGTTTCCTACTGTAGACATATTATTGAACAACATTAGAAAAGACTATGAACAAAGACGACCTTCAACAGAAAATCAGAAATAATGATGTAAGAAA
>PVIY010027773.1:0-33859 GCA_004026745.1 Myrmecophaga tridactyla
AATAGCAACTATTAACTTTAAAAAAAATTTTCTTGTTCTTTTTATAACAGTTTAATGGGAAGGAATTTTTAATCCAGCTGTCAATAATTTATTTCCTTCTATCTTGTGGTAAATAAGTATTTTACAATTAAACATTGAAATATTACACTCAACACTGCATGGAAGATAAAGGCAGAAACATGAAATCATAAAATAATACATTTCTGGAAAGAAAATGATCACTTTTGATATATAAGGGAAAATAAGAAGCATGTAACTAATGATGATTTGTATATTTATGTATGCAAAAGAAATTATCTAAAATTACACATTTTCTTAATAACATAATGCTAAGCAAACTTCTTAAGGGATATTCAAGAAAAATGCAGTTTTTATTTTAGTATGCACATGAGATCAGTTAACATATCACATATGCAAATATGAAAGCAATGACCCTGATTCAGAATGCTTGTTATATTTGGAATTGGCATATGGTTCTCTCTAACAGTAGAAATAATGATTTCAATAAATTAGCTTCTAATGCCATGTAATGGACTCTGATTTGTGTTAATTTGGGCATTACTTAGCAATTTCATGTTAATTTTTTGTTAAAAATCAGCTAGTAAGGCAGTATTAAAATTTCATTTTACATTTAAGATCTAAAAATAGTTATAACAAGGAGTATTTTGATTCAGATGTTTTAAAAAGACAAATGCAGTTTCATGAAGTAAGATAGAGAATATGACTGACAAAGTTTAAATAAAAATTTGTTTCTAATATTCCAAACATTCAAAAAATATTTTCATTAAAAAATAGTCACATTGAATGGTTGAAAAGGGTTATTATGCTCATATTTAAAATTGTCATTTTTGAATCCCTTCTTGGAGTACTTCACACCCCTATTTTTATCTGTTGCAAAACATTTAAAGGTTTTCCTGGGTACTGTGGTGGTAAAGGCTGTGGTGGCAGCAATAATGTTGCATGTGTGTTTGTATTGCAAATGCTCACACTAGATTAATTATTTTAATGAAATTAATAGAAGTCTAATGAGTTAAAGAAGAAAATACTTATTCACTCTGATATAAAAAAGTAAATTATAACAGCTTTTCCATATTTCTGGGAAGATGGCTGAATAGAGTAGGTAGAGTTCAGCCCTGCTCCATGGAAAAACTAGAGAAGGGATGGGAGGGCCACTGAGATGGCGATTCAAATGTGCAATTGATCTGGGAGAGCCTTCTGCCCCATGTAGACAGCCCTGGTTGCAGAAGCTGAGGAATTGAGAAACAGAAAGTTGGAGACTGGCACAGAAGTGCAGAGCCCATGCTCTGGACGGAAGCTGAGGACTAGCAAGTAAGCCAGGCCTTGTTTCTTAAACATGCTACCCACACCATCACAGCCCAATGACATGTGACTCACCCCACACCCACGCACCTGAAACCTGTCACCCATTCCCATTCACCATGTTCCAAGCACCCCCACCCCACCACCCTCCAGTGCTCATACCTGCCCCATACCTCCACCCCAAGTGCAGCCAAATCCACCTCTCCTGAGCACTACCTACACCTCCCTGCTCCCTGCAGGCTATGGCAGGCACACAAAGGTTATGGATGCCAACCTCCATACCCAGGCTACCCCCAACCCCCCTCCATAGTGTCACACAGCCTCACCCCACCCCCACCCCCAGCTCTGTGCATTAGTTTACAGCACTCCTAGATGCTGGCATGTACATGGGCCCACAATTACAGCCTTCAGCTCTGGGAAATTTAATTTATGGCACTCCTAGACCTGCACATGCACACAGGCCCCCACTCACATATTCAGCTCTGGAACAATCAGTTTATGGCATTCCTAGAAACCACACATGTGCATGGCCTTCATTCTCATTTCCCAGTTCTGAGAAAGTGCTGACCTGTGCAGCCAGGTCACATCTGCCCCCCACAAATGAAGGCATAACAACAAATTGCTGCCACAGTTCTATGCATACACACAAATGGCTCTGCCCTCCAGAACAGTGCATACCAGGGATATGTCCCCAGACCAGTGAACTTGCACAGCTACATCCTCCTGGCCACTGGGTGCTCTCATTCACAAGCACCAGTGTAATGTCCCCAACCTGCACTTATACCTGCCCTGAAACAAATCACCACACAGTTGTGCCCCACCCTTTACCCTGCTCCCTGCTGCACACACATCCTGCAAACACAAGGCATTAGACTACTGAAAGAAATCAACTCCTGAAGTAAATCAATCAAGATATTTACATGTGATGAAAACAACAGAAGATCACTTAGCATTTCACAATACAGACAGGTACAGTCCTGCCTATTGACCAAATCAAAGCACCGGAGGAGACACAGACATTGGAACAATTAACCAAAGATGTTCATATAATTCTACATAATAAAATAAGTGGGCTGGCAAATGACATAAAGGAGATCAAGAAGACAGTAGAAGAGCATAAAGAGTAATTTGAAAGAAGAAAAATAGCAGATATCACAGAGATTAAAGACACTGTGGATCAAATAAAAAACATACCAGAGGCACACAACACCAGATTTGAAGAGACTGAAGAAAGAATGAGCAATATAGAGGACAGGATAATTGACTTTGAAGACTCCAAACAGCAAACGGCAAAAAAAAAAAGATGGAAAAATTTGAATTGGATCTCAGGGAAATGATAGGCAAAACAAAATACACAAATATAAGAATCATTGGTGTTCCAGAAGGAGAAAAGAGGAGTAAAGGAAGAGTAGTTAAAGATATAATGGGGAAAACTTCCCAAATACACATGCCAAAGAAGCCCAATGAACTCCAAATAGAATAAATCCAAATAGACCTTCTCCAAGACACATACTAATCAGTCTGTCAAATGCTGAAGAGAAGCAGAAAAATCTGAAAGTGAGAAGAGAAAATCTACTACATACATAGGAAACCACATAAGACTGAGTTCAGACTACTCAACTAGCACCATAGAGATGAGAAGTCAGTGGTATGATATATTTAAGATCCTGAAAGAGAATGACTTCCAGTAAATAATTCTGTACCCAGCCAAATTGTCCTTCAAAACTGAGGGAGAGATTAAAGTTTTCACAGACAAAGAAGTCCTTGTCAACAAGAGACTGGTCCTTCAAGAAATACTAAAAGGAGCTCTGCCAGCTGAAAAAAAAAAGACAGGATGGGGAGGTCTGGAGGTGGGCAAGGAATTGAAGAGAAGCAGTAATTTAAAGGATAAAAAGAGAAAGAGGGAAAATAATATGTAGATCTGGCAAATAAAATTAAAAAGATAACATAATGGATTCAAGAAACACTTGTTCAGTAATAGCTTTTAATGTTAACAGACTGAACTTACTAATTAAAAGATACAGATTGGCAGAGTAGATTAACAAATATAATCCAGCTATATGCTGCCTACAAGAGACTCATCTGAGACAAAAGGATACAAATAGATTGAAATTGAAAGGATGAAAAAATTCTCCACATGAATTGTAAACAAAAGAAAGCAGGAGTAGCTATACTAATATCAAGCAAAATCGACTTTAAATGTAAAGACATCATAAGAGCAAAGATGGACACTATATACTAATTAAAGGGTCAATTCACCAAGAAGATATAATAATCATAAATGCTTATGCTTCCAATCAAGGAGCTCCAAACTACATGAGACAGACATTGGCAAAACTGAAAGGAGTGATAGATGTTTCAACAATAAATAGTAGGAGACTTCAATACACCACTCTCCTCTGTAGATAAAATAACCAGGCAAAAGATCAATAAGGAAATAGAGAAATTAAATAACTTGATTAATGAATTAGACCTAACAGACATATATAGGTTATTGCACCCAAATATACCTGGATAAACATTCTTTTCTAGTGCTCATGGAACATTCTCCAGGATAGATAAAACAAGTCTTTATAAATTTAAAAATATTGAAATTATTCAAAGCACTTTCTGCAATCACGATGGGATGAAGCTGGATCTCAAGAGCCAGAAAGAATGAGAGCATTCACAAATATATGGAAATTAAATAACACACTCTTAAACAACCAGTGGATCAAAGAAGAAATTGCTAGAGAAATCAGTAGCTATCTGGAGATGAATGAAAATGAGACTTATCAAAACTTATGGGATGCAGAAAAGACTGTGATGAGAGGGAAATTTATTGTCCTGAATGCCTATATTAAAAAAGAAAAAAGAGCAAAAATCAAGGACGTACAGCACACCTGGAGGAACTTGAGAAAGAGCAGCAAACTAACCCCAAAGCAAATAGATAAAGAGAAATAACATATAACAAAGATTAAAGCAGAGATAAATGAATGGGAGAACAAAAGAACAATAGAAGGAAGCAATAAAACCAAAAGTTGGTTCTTTGAGAAAATCAATAAAGTTTATGGGCCACAAGCAAAACTGACAAAAAAAAAAAAAAGAGAGAGATGATGCAAATAAACCCAATTAGAAATGAGAAGGGGTGTCTAACCACAGACCAGGAAGAAATAAAATAAATCATAAGAGGATACTATGAAGAACTATATGCCAACAAAGTACACAACTTAGATGAAATGGACAAATTCCTGGAAGCACACAAACAAGCACAGTGACTCAGGAAGAAATAGAAAATCTCAATAAACCAATCACAAGTAAAGAGATTCAATGTCATTAGAAATCTTCCTACAAAGAAAAGCCCAGGGCCAGATGGTTTCATGGGGGAATTTTATCAGACATTACAAAAAGAACTAACACAAATCCTTCTCAAACTTTTCAAAAAATTTTAGGAAAAGGAACTCTACTTAACTCATTTTATGAAGCTAATATTTTAATACCAAACCAGGTAAAGATGCTATAAGAAAGGAAAACTACAGCCAATCACCTTAATGAATATAGATACAAAAATTCCCAACAAAATATCAGCAAATCAAATCCAACAACACATTAAAAGAATTATACATCATGACCAAGTAGGGTTTATACCAGGAATGCAAGGATGGTTCAACACAAGAAAATCAATTAATGCAATACAGCACATTAACAAATCAAAAGGGAAGAATGACATGATCATCTCAATCGATGCTGAAAAAGCATTTGACAAAATTCAACATCCTTTTCTGATAAGAATACTCCAAAAGATAGGAATCAAAGGGAACTACCTCAATATATTAAAGGGAATATATCAAAAACCAATAGCCAGCATTGTACTCAATGGAGAGAGACTAAAAGCTTTACCCCTAAGATCAGGAATGAGACAAGGATATCCACTGTCTCCGCTATTATTCAACATTGTGCTAGAAGTTCTAGCTAGAACAATCAGGCAGGAAAAGGAAATAAATGGCATCCAAATTGGAAAGGAAGAAATAAAACTCTCATCATTTGCAGATGACATGATATTATTCTTGGAAGATCCTGAGAAACTTACAGCAAAGTTACTTGAGCTAATAAACAAATTTAGCAAGATGGAGGGATATAAAATCAATTGCAAAAATCAGTGACATTTCTATACACAAACAATGCACTAGCTGAGGAGTCAGTTAAGGAAAAAATTCCATTTAAGATAGCAACCAGAAGAATCAAGTACTTAGAAGTGAATTTAACTAGGGACATAAAGGACTTGTGCACAGAAAACTACATAACAGTGCTAAAAGAAATCAAAGGAAATCTACATAGGTGTAAAGACATTCCCTGCTCATGGATAGGAAGGTTAAATATAGTCAAGATATCAGTTCTCCCCAAATTGATCTACAGATTCAACATAGTACCAATCAAAATTCCAACAACCTTCTTTGAAGACTTGGAAAAGCTAATTACTAAATTCATCTGGAAGGGAAAGAGACTCTGAATGACTAGAAGCATCCTCAAAAAGAAGAACAAAGTGGGAGGATTAACATTCCCTAACTTTGAAACTTATTGTAATCCACAGTGGTCAAAACAGCATGGTACTGGCAC
Organism: Myrmecophaga tridactyla; assembly: GCA_004026745.1. NCBI lineage: Eukaryota > Metazoa > Chordata > Mammalia > Pilosa > Myrmecophagidae > Myrmecophaga > Myrmecophaga tridactyla. Next base: position 5,917 of record PVIY010027773.1, read on the forward strand.
AAAGATAGAAGCACTGAGCAATGGAATCAAATCAAGAGTGCAGAAATAGACCACAAAATATACGATCAACTGATTTTTGACAAGGCCCCCAAATCCTTTGAACTGGGACAAAATTGTCTTTTCAGTAACTGAGCATGGAAGAACTGGATACCAAAAGACAAAAGAATGAAAGAGGACCCCTATCTTACAATCTACACAAAAATTAACTGAAATTGGATCTAACACCGAAATATAAGAACTAGCACCATAAATCTTCTAGAATAAAATGTAGAGAAACATCTTCAAGACCTAGTAATAGGAGGTAGGTTCCTAAACTTAACACCCAAAGCACAAGCAACAAAAGAAAAGAAATAGATAAATGGGAACTCCTCAAAATCAAATGCTCCTATAGCTCAAAAGACTTTGTCTAAAAGGTGAAGAGGCAACCAACTCAATGGGAGAAAGTATTAGGAAATCACCTATGGACAAAGGTTTGATTTCTTGTATATACAAAGAAATCATACAACTCAACAACAAAAGAACAAACAACCCAATTGTTAAATGTGTTAAAGATATGAATAGGCAATTTTCTGAAGAGCAAATACAGATGGCTCAAAACCACACATGAAGTGGTATTAATTTTCATTGACTATAATGGAAATGCAGATTAAGATTAGAATGAGATACCACCTCACACCTATAAGAATGGCTGCTATTAAACAAACAGAAAACTATAAATGTTGGAGAGGATGTGGAGAAACTGGGACACTCATGCATTGCTTGTGGGAATGTATAGTGGTGCAGCTACTATGGAAGATTGTTTAGCGGTTCCTTAGGAAACTAAATATTGAGTTTCCCTATGACCCAGCAATAGCACTACTTGGTAAATACTCAGAAAAGCTGAAAGCAATGACACAAACAAACATTTGCACACCGATGTTCATAGCAGCATTGCTCACAATCACCAAAAGATTGAAACAAACCAAATGCCCATCCACAGATGAGTGCATCAACAAAATGTGGCTTATACATACCATGGAATATTATGCAGCAGTAAGACAAAATGATGTCCTGAAGCACACAACAAGAAAGATGAGCCCTGAAGACATAATGCTGAGTGAAATAAGCCAGACACAAAAGGATACTATATGATTCCACTTTTATGACCATGGAAAAGGTAAAATCAGAGGCTTATAATACAGAATATAGGGGACTTAGAAGTATATAGAAGCTAGAGATGGGTGAACAGTTAGCTAATGAGGTTGAACTCCAATGTAAGGGAATAGATAGAAGTGAAGGTGGTTCTCTAGTGGGTCTATAAGTAGTATTACCACATTGAAGATGAGCAAGATTGAAAGGGATTGTACAGACCTATATAACACTAGAAATATAAATTAGTTTTTTCAAGAATACTTCAAGGACATGATTCAAGTGCAAAAAATATTTAAGTCCAGGGTACAAGTGAAAAACTGCTATTGCATGCTATGGGCCATGTTCAAAAGGAAAACATCAACACTACCACAGCAACAGTAGAGGTAAATAATGGGGGCCTGGGACAAGAGCCAAGAGGAGGTTTAGATTTCCTATTTGGCAAGGGTGTGTATATTGATTTTATTTCTCTTGGAAACAATGAAATTATCTAAAATTGAGAATGTTGATGGACTGTGGACTTTGGGAACTATACATGATGCCTGATGAAGGCTGAAGGATGCACTGACTGAGAAGTAGATTGGTGAACGGTGATATGTACTTATGAACGAAGGGTGTGCTGCTACAAAAAGAAACAAAGTTGTGAAGTATGCAATGATGTGAACGAACATGTGGTACATTTGGTGAGACAAAATAAGCCACGAACAAAAGAACAACAATGGTATGGTCACATTTAGAAAATGCTTATAAGAAAACAGGGCCTAGATTGCAAGCTTTTAGAGCACATACATCAAGTCCATAGTGGTGATTATTATTTATGGATTTTGAGAGGCTGCTATATATATATATATGCACATATATATATATACATATCCTGATATTTATAGATAAGAATGAAGCTGATCAGGTTGGGGTTAAAGTAGTACAGAACATATGGTTAAGGAAGACAGTGTCTATATTTTAGAACCACACATACTCTTTGAGACCAAAGGAAGAAAGGTTTATTTGGTCTGGAACTGAAATTTTTTGTAGCACATAATCTAACTCAACCTATGTGTCTAGCTCATTTGAACAACTGAAACACAGGGAGCCCAGAATAAGAAAGATTTCCTTTAATCCTATATAGATTATTGTAATGCCTGCATACATCCTAGAGTATATTAAGGAGCTAATCAAAAAGTATTAGCAAAGTCCCTTGAGGGATAGGGAAAGAATATGGAGTTATTAAACCTTACCATCAGGAAATCCCCTGATACTGTGTCAAACTTTAGGGACACCCAAATCAATAAGCCATGCCTTCAATCCTGAGGCTTACTCTTTTGAAGCTCATGTAGGTAGTGGAGAATCTTCGACTACTGATAGGCATGCCTGAGAGTTACTTCTGGAGGACCTCTATTGTTGCATATATGAGGCCTCATTCTCACTAAGCCCAACTCTGCAAATGAAATAATTTCCCACCCCCCTATATGGGACATGACATCCAGGGATGAAAGTCTCCCTGGTGATGTGAGAAATGACTCCCAGGGATAAATCTCATCCTCACACCATGGAATCAACAATTCCATCCTGACCAAAAGGAGGGAAAATGTATAACTAATAAAGTATCAGCCACAGAGAGAGTTCAAATAGATTCAAGAAACTACCCTGGAAGTTGATTTTATGCAAGCTTCAGTTAGAACTTGCTACCTGTCATGACTTGCCAAACTCCAACCAGGACCATTTCAGCCAATCCTAAAGAATGCCTAGGGCAATATATAAGATTCCACAAGGGTTTCATGCACTAGAGTAACTTTCCAGAAACATACAACCTCCAGATGGGTCTCTGGACCAGATAAGTACTGAAACCTTGAGGGCCCAGCCTCTCCAGAACATAAGGTAGTTCCGCCTCCTTAACCAATATTAGTGATAGACCCTTCCAATATGAAAAATTTAGAATGGCCATAGCCCAAACATCCCTAAAGAGAGGGATGGAAAGATCAAAGATGACAGTGGTAGTATGCAGAGAATATAAGATTTAACAAATGAATATGAATGCTGAATCATTAAATTGATATCTCTTTTAGTGTCCAGTATCTTAGACCAGCTAAAAGTAAAAACCTAAAATGTGGCATTGTAACCCATGTCAAACTCTGAGATATGTTCTACAGCTAATTGTGGTGCTGTGCTTTGAAATTAATTGCTTTTTTGTATATATATATATTATTTTTTCACAAAAAGAGAAGGAAAAATTGAATTGTAATGATAAAAAATATTTATTCCTTCTAGCCTCTTATATTTTCAAGAAGCTAGAAGGAAAAATCTGAGAGGATCATATCATGACAAATCCTGGGATCTGTCCTAGAGTTGAAGAGTGCTTTGAAATCTATTGCTTTTTTATTTCTTTGCTTTGTATATATGTTATACTATACAATAAAAAAGTTAAAGAAAAGCTTTTCCTTCTAAATATGCTGGATTAATTGTAAACATTAGCTGACCTATTAGCTAATAAACATGAATGTTTTCTATTTGATTTTTGTGGTGGTCTGAAAAAGATTACAATGGAAGTTTAAGCTGTTAACATTATATGCAAATTATTCTCAAAATTTCATATAACTTTCTGCACCTCAGTTTCCTCATGCAGCAGTGAGATAATATTATCTCACTCCTATACTATTATGGATTTATATTAGTTAATATAGGAAAAGTGCCTGGAAAATGTTAAGTGTAAAAGAAGTGTTGGTTGAAGAAATATGGTTAAAATGGATATCCTCACTTGGTTAAGCACAGTTATCTCATACTTACATCCTCTTCTGTCCATCTTCTATGGCAAATGTTAATTTTCTGAAACACAAATCTAATTTATGTGATTATATATTTGCTTAAAAAACTTTAATTATTAAATCCAGGATAGAGGACAGAATTCATATCATCAAATACAAAGTCATTCATAATCTGGTTTCTGCAATTTTCTCATGTAATCTGTCAAACTCTGTTAATTTTCTACATTATTCCAACCACACTGAAATATTTGGATTTAACTGAAGAAATCATGAATTGAATGCCTTCATGATTTAAAAAAAAATTGATTAGAGAAGTTGTAGATTTACAAAAAAATCATCCATAAAATAAAGGAATCCCATAACACACCCTATTATTAAAACCTTACATTGGTATGGAACATTTATTTCAATTGATGAAATCACATCTTTTAATTGTACTATTAACTAGCATCCAACTTAGGGTTCACTGTCTGTGTAAGCAGTTCCATGGACTTTAATTTTGAGTCTGTGACCATATATACAGCCTAACATATTACCTTTTAATAATATTTAGATATATAATTCATTGCTGTTAATTTCATTCACAATGTTGTGTTACCATCACCACCATCCATTACCACATTTCCATCATTCCAAACAGGAATCTCTATATGTTAAGCCTTAAATTCCCATTCCTTATGGCAACCCCATCCTCTGGGAATCTATATTCTAGATTCTGACTCCATGAGTTTGTTTATTTTTGTTATTTCAAATCAGTGAAATTAAACAATATTTGTCCCTTTGTTTCTGGCTTATTTCACTCAACATGATGTCTTCAGAGATCATCCATGATATTGCATGTTTCAGTGCTTCATTCCTTTTTATGACTGAGTAAAATTCCATTGTTTGTCTACACATTTTTTGTTTATCTCTTCACTGGTCTGTAGGCACTTATGTAATTGTGAATAATGCCACTATGAACATTGGTGTGCAAATATTAGTTTAAACCCCTCTATTCAATTATTTGGATATATATGTGTTAGTATATTGCTGCATCATATTGTACTTGATACTTAAATTTCTGAAGAACCAGAACTGTCTTCCACCATGGCTGCACCATTATACATTCCCATCAGCAGTGAATGAGTGTTCTTATTTCTCTGCATCTTCTCCAACACTTATAATTTTCCATATTTTTAATTGCAGCCATCCTAATGTGCATGAAATGATATCTGATTGTGGTTTTGATTTGCATTTCCCTGATATCTCATATTGTTGATCAACTTTTCATGTGCTTTCTGGCCTTTTGTATATCTTCTTTGGAGAGATGTCTATTCAAATATTTGTCCATGTATAATTGGTTTTGTTGTTGTTACTGTTTTTAGTTTTTGTTGTAAAGTTGAAGGATTTTTTTATATACTCTGGATTTTAAACCTTTATTAGTTATGTGGCCTCAAAATATTTTCTCCCATTGTGTGGGTTGTTACTTTACTTTCATAATACAGTGTTTTGAGGTGCAAAACATTTTCATTTTGATGGGATACCATTTATCTATTTTTTCACTTGTTTATTCTGCTTTGGGTGTAAATTTTAAGAAAATATTTCCTGATACAAGATCTTTAAGATGCTTCCTACATTTTCTTATAGGACTTTAATAGTTCTGGCACTTATACTAAAGTCTTTGATCCATTTTCAGTTGATTTTTGTATAAGATGTAATGTAGTGGTCTTCCTTCTTTTTTTTGCAAATGGAGATCCAGTTTTCCCAGCACCATTTGTTGTGAAGGTTATTCTTTCCCAGTTGAGTGTGCTTTATCCTCTTGAGAAAAATCAGCTGGCCATAAAAGTGAGGGTTGATTTTGAAACTCTCAATTCAATTCCAATTTTCTGTATGCCAACACCATGCTGTTTTCATTATTGTGTCTTTGTAGCAAGTTTTAAGGTTGGGAGATGTGAGTCCTACAACTTCATTCTCTTTTCCAAGATGGCGTTGGCAATCCAGGGCCCCTTACCCTTCCATATAAATTTGATGATTGAGTTGTCCATTTCCTGAAAGGTTATTGCAATTATGATTGGCATTGGAGTAAATCTGTAAATTGCTTTGGGTAAGATTGACATCTTAACAAGGTTTAGTCCTGGAATCCATGAACACAGTGTGCACTTCCATTTACTTAGGTCTTTGATTTTTTCAGAAATGTTTGGTGTTTTCTGTGTACAAGTCCTTTACATACTTGGTTAGACTTATTCCCAAATATTTGATTCATTTAGTTGTTGGTATGATTGGCATTTTTTCTTGATTTTTCTTCTTCTGATTATGTATAAAAACACAGCGGATTTCTGGGTGTCAATCTTGTACCCTGCCACTGCTGAATTCATCTACCAGTGTTAGGAGCATATTTGGATTTTTCAGGATTTTCTTTAGATAGGATAACGTCATCTGCAAATAGCAAAAATTTAACATATATTTTCCCAATTTGGATGACTATATTTATTTTTCTTGTTTAATTGCTCTGATAAGAAGTTAAATACAATGTTGAATAAAAGTAGTGACAGTGGCATCCTCGTCTTTTCCTGATCTTAGCAGAAAGTTTTCAACATTTTATCAAAAAATGGGATGTTATCAGTGAGTTTTCCATATATGCCCTTTTTCATATTGAGAAAATTTCTTCTATACCTAGTGTTCTAAGTGGTTTTTTTAAATCAAGAAAGTGTTCTATATTCTATCAATTGCTTTAACTGTATCCATTGAGATGATCATGTGGTTTTGTTTTGCTTCAACCTTTTCAGTAATAATTGGTTTGTTGTGATCTTCTATTAATTCTAAGTAAGTATAGGAAGGTTGTTTGTTTCTAAGAGTTTGTTCATTTTATCTAGTTATCTAATATATTGGTGTGCAGTTGTTCATAGTATCCCCTTATTATCCATTTAATTTCAGTGGGGTAATATCTGCCTTTTAATTCCTGCTTTTCATTATTTGTATGTTCTCTCTTATTGACTTTCTCAGTCTAGCTAAATGTTTGTCAACTTTATTGACCTTTTCAAAGAAACAACCTTTGGTTTTGTTGATTCTCTCTGTATAATTTCTTGTTCTCTATTTCTTTGATCTCAACTCTAATTTGGTGCCCTACTGTTATGTGTACTTGTATTTATAATCATCACATTTTCATTGTGAATTGAGCCATTTATCAGTTTATAATTACCATCTTTCTCTTTCATAACATTTTTACTTAAAATTTATTTTATCTGATATTATTATAGCTACCTCACCTCTCCTCTTTTTTTTTTACTATTTACCTGGTATATTTTTCTCATCCTTTCACTTTCAACCTACTTGTATCATTGAATTTAACTTGAGTGTCTTACAGACAGCATACGGCTGGGTCATGCTTTTTTATCCATTCTGCTAATCTCTGTTTTTTTGTCTGGAGAGTTTAATTCATTTACAATTAAAGTCATTATTGATAATGTGGGACTTTATTCTGTCATTTTGCTATTTAGCCTTTGTAAGTCATATACTTTTTTGTTCCTAAATTCTTATATTGGTACATACCTTTATATTGATTTGATTTCTGTATTGTATCATATTGACTATCTTCTCACTTCTCTCTGGATATATTTCTCCTATACTATTCTTGTGGTTACCAAAGGATTAAAATTTAACAATCTAAATACATAACAATCATACTTTGTTTGACAACTTGAAAAAAAGCCTACCATATACTTTTCCTATATCCCTTCTATCCCCCACTGTTTTGTACTTGTTACCACTATATCTTTGTACATTGCGTCTCCAAAATCATAGATTTATATTACTTTTTTTATACATTTTCACCTGTAGGATGTAAGATATAGAATTACATATCAAACAATACAATATTGTATACAGCCATTTATAATTACTCAAAAGGTTATCCTGCCAGTTTTAATCTATTATGTACCCTAGAAAAGCCATATTTTAATCTTGACCCAATCTTGTGGGGGCAGCCATTTCTTTTAATCCTGATTCAATATACTGCAGGTTGGAAACTTCTGATTAGATTATTTCCACAGAGATGTGATGTGCCCAATTGTGGGTGTGACATTTAATTAGATGGAGATATGACTCCACCCATTCTAGATGGGTCTTGATTAGCTTACTGGAATCCTTTAAAAGAGAAAACATTTTGGAGAGAGTCAGAAATGACAGAGCCATTAGAAACTTCAAAGCAGAGCTGACAGAAATGCCAAAACTTGAAGAACAGAGACATGGATGTTTGGAGATGCTTGAAGTCCAGCAGATATTGTCATGTGATGTTAAGCCAGCCAGAAACCTGAGGAAGTCATGAGATGAAAGCCAACCCTGGAGAAGCAAAGTGAGAAACTCCCACAGGAGCAGAGGCTGAAAGCAAGATCAAGGGTCCAACAGATGCCAGCCACATGACTACCCAGCTGACAGAAGTGTTCCTGACCCACTGGTTTTCCTTTAATTAAGGGATTTTTTCCTGAATGCCTTTGTTGGAACATTTTGATTGGCTTAAAACTTTAACCATGTAACTTATTAAATTCTCTTTTTAAAAGATGCTACATTTCTGGTATATCATGCTCCAGCATCTTACAACTAATAGAGGAGGCCTTTATTTCTTTATGCTGCTTAGAGCCACTATCTTGTATCTTTGCCTTTCAGTCTTAAGAGTTCCCTTTAGTGTTGGTGGTAAGCAGGTCTATTAATGATGAACTCCTTAAGCTTTTTATCTAGGAATGTTTTAATCTTTCAGTTTTGAAAGAAGTCTCACTGGATATATATTTTTTTGGTTGTTAGTGGTTTCCTTTCAAGCACTTCTAGTATGCAAAAGCTGACAAAACGCAATATACTAGAAATAGGTTGGTTTTTACAATGAGGATTTATGAACTTACAAATCTACAGTTTTGAGGCCATGAAAATGTCCAAATCAAGGCAACAACAGGTGATGCTTTCTCCCTGCAGACTGACTACCAGCAATCTGAGACTCCTTGTCACATGAAAAGGCATATGTCTGGCATCTGTTGGTCTCTCTCTTCTCTCCCAGGTGGTGTTTTTTCTAGCTTCTGGCTTTAGTGGCTTTCTCTATAGTTCTGTGGTTTTATTTTTCTATTTTCTGTGTGTCTTTCTCTTAGATTCTTTGGCTTTTCTCTCTTGGCTTCTCTTAAAGGACTCCATTAAGCAGATTAAAAACCACCTAGGGCACACCTCAACTGAAATCACCTAATAAAAGGTCCCCACCACAATAGGCCTACAGTCATAGGAATGGATTAGCTTTAAATACACAATCTTTTCTGACATCCATAAAACCACCAAACCATCACAGCATCGTGAATATTTCAACCCACTGCCTTCTTCCTTCCCTGGTTTCTGATGGGAAATTGGCACTCTATCATATTGGGACTTCTTTGTACATAAAACCTTGCTTTTCTCTTACAGATTTCAGAAATCTCTCCTTGTCCTTTGCATTCAGTAGTGATTTTTTTTAATTTTATTGAGATATATTTATACACCAAAAATGCCATCCAAAGTATACAATCACTGGCTCACAACATCATCACATAGTTGTGCATACATTCCCATGATGAATTTTAGAACATTTTCATTGTTGCAGAACATGAATAGGAATGAAAAATAAAGCCCAATTCCTCCCATACCCTTAGTCCCCCAGCCCAATGTTGACCCATAGTATTGGTGTAGTGAATTTGTGACTGCTGATGAAAGCACGTGAAGATATTACTAACTGTAGTACATACTTTGCAATAGCTATGTTTTTCCCACACATCCCTTTTATTATTATTATTTGTAGTAGTTCAATCAAACTTACCTATGATATGTCACCATTACTTATAATCCCAATAATGAGCTACCATCACCTCTATCCTTTTCCAGTATTAACCTTGTTAACAATTCTGTACATATTAGGTAACCAGCCCCCTTCTCTAGCTTCTGTCTCTCTATGTTCCCTTTATTCTACATTTTAAGGCTGTGAGTTTACATGTTCTAGTTAGTTCATATTGTGAAATCATATAATGTGTGTCCTTTTGTGTCCACCTTATTTCAGTCAGCATTATTTCCTAAAGGTTTATACATATTTTTATATGCTTCAGGATCCTAGTCTTTCTCCTTGCTGCATAATAGTACATTGTATGTATATGCCATATTTTGTTTATCCATTCATCTGTCAATGGACACTTGGATTATTTCCACCTTTTGGCAATTGTGAATAATGCTGCAATGAACATCCGTGAGCAAATGTCTGCTCATGTAAATACTGAGTGGTGGAATTGCCAGGTCATAGGGCAGCTCAATATTTAGTTTTCTGAGGAGCCATCAAACTGTTTTCTATAGAGGCTGTACCATTTCAAATTCTCACCAGCAGTGAATATGTTCCTATTTCTCCACATCCTCTCCAACAATTGTAGTTTTCTGTTTGTTTAATAGTGGCCAATCTTGTAGATGTGAGATATCTCACTTTGTTTTGATTTGCAATTCCTTAATAACTAATGAAGATGAACATATTTTTCCTGTGCTTTTTAGTCATCTGTATTTCTTCTCTGAAGAAATGTCTAATCACATCTTTTGCTCATTTTATAATTGGATTGTTTGTCCTTAAATTGTTGTGTTGTAGATTATCTTTCTATATACTGTGCATCAAACCCTTATCAGATATATGGTTACCAGATATTCTCTCATATTGAGTTGGCTGACTCTTCAACTTTTTGACAAAAGCCTTTGAAGCATGTAGTGTTCAATCTAGAGGCGCTCCCATTTATCTGTTTTTTTTTCTTTCATTACATATGCTTTGGGTGTAAGGTATAAAAAGCTACTTCCAAACACTAGGTCTTGAAGATGTTTTCCTAAATGTTCTTCTAGGAGTCTTATAGAACTGGCTTTTATGTTTAGGTCTTTTATCCACTTTGATTTAATTTTAGTAAAGGTTGTGAGGTGGGGTCTTCTTTCATTCCTTTGGATATGAATATCCAGTTCCCAAGCCCCACTTATTAAAGAAGCTATTTTATCCGAGCTCCCTGGACTTGGGTGCCTTGTGAAAAATCAATTGATCATAGATCTGAGGATCTATTTATGAATTCTAAATTTGATTCCATTGGTCAATATGTCTATCTTTGTGCTTGTACCATGCTGTTTTTATCACTGGGGCCTTATAATAAGCTTTAATATCAGAAGATGTAAGTCCTCCCACTTCATTCTTTTTGTTTTAGGATGCTTTTGGCTATTCAAGGCCCCTTTACGTTCCAAATAAATTTAATAAACAACTTTTCCAATTCAGCAAGTAGGTTGTTGGAATTTTGATAGGTATTGTATCAAATCTATAGACAAACTTGGGTAAAATTGACATCTTAACAACATTTAGTCTTCATATCCATGAATACGGAATGACTTTCCACCTATGTAGGACTTCTTTGATTTCTTTGCGCAATATTTTGTAGTTTTCTGTGTACAGGCCCTTTAAATCCTTGATTAAATTCATGTCTAGATACATGATTATTTTAGTTGCTGTTGTAAATGAAATGTGTTTCCTTAATTGCCTCCTCAGTTAGGTTATTACTAGCATATAGAAACACTACTGTTATTTGCATGTTAATCTTGTATCCCACCATTTTTGCTAAATTCACTTGTTAGCTCTAGGAGCTTTGCCATAGTTTCCTTGGGATTTTCTACATATAGGATCATGTTACTTGCAAATAATGAAGGTTTCACATCTTTTTTTTCCAATTTTGATGCCTTCTATTTCTTTTTCTTGTCTAATTCCTCAAGCTAGAACTTCTAGCACAATGCTGAATAATAGTGGTAACAGTGGCCATCCTTGTCTCATTCCCAGTCTTAGGGGAAGGCTTTCAATTTCTCACCATTGGGTGCAGTGTTTGGTGTGGGTTTCTTATATATTTTTTATCATATTGAGGAAGTTTCCTTCAATTATTACATTTGGAATGCTTTTATCAAGAAAAGATGTGGAATGTTTTACATGCCTTTACCACAGCAATCAAAATGCTCACGTGATTTTTCCTTTTCAATTTGTTAATGTGTTTTTTTACATTGATTGTTGTTCTAGTTTGCTAGCTGCTGGAATGCAATATACCAGAAACAGTGTGGCTTTAAAAGGGGAATTTAATAAGTTGCTAGTTTACAGTTCTAAGGCTGAGAAAGTGTCCCAATTAAAACAAGTCTATAGAAATGTCCAATTTACGGCATCCAGGGAAAGGTACCTCCAGGGAAAGATACCTCAGTTCAAGAAAGCTGAGGACATTCAACATTTCTCTCTAAGCTGGAAGGGCACATGGTGAACATGTTGGCATCTGCTGGATTTCTCATGGCTCTACCAAAATAGGGACGCTCTTCAAAATATTTCCTCTTCTAAAGGATTCCAGTAGGCAACTCCACCTTCAGTGGGTGGAGACACACCTCCATGGAAATCATCCAATCAAAAGTTACCACCCACAATTGGGTGGGTCACATCTTCGTAGAAACAATCAAAATGCTCCCACCCAGCAATATTGAATGAGAATTAAAGGGCATGGCTTTTCTGGAGTCCACCACAGATTCAAACCGGCACAGTAGTCTTGTGTTGAACCAACTTTGCATGCCTGGAATAAACCCCACTTGGCCATGGTGTATAATTCTGGATTTGATTTGCAAGTATTTTACTGAAAATTTTTGCATCTATATTCATTATACTGGATTTGATTTGCAACTATTTTGTGGAGAATTTTTGCATCTATATTCATTACAGAAATTGGTCTGTAGTTTTTCTTTTTTGTAGTATCTTTACCACGTTTCAGTATTAGAGTGTTTGCTATATAGAATGATTTAGGTAGTGTTCCCTTTCCTTCAATTTTTTGGAAGAGTTTGAGCACAAATGTTGCTATTTCTTCTTGAAATGTTTGGCAAAATTCCCCTGTGAAGACCTTTGGTCCTGAGCTTTACTTTGTAGAGAGGTTTTTGGTGACTGGTTGAATCTCTTTACTTATGGTTGGTTTATTGAGAAAATCTTTCATCTCTAGTCAGTATAGGTTGTCTGTGTGTTTCTAGGAAATTGTCCATTTCTTCTAAGTTGCCTAGTTTGTTGGCATACAGTTGTTCATAGTATATTCTCATGATTTTATTTTTTTGGAGTCCAGGGCAGTGACCCCCCCCCCATTTCTGATTTTGTTTATGTGTATTTTCTTTCTTTTTTACTTTTCCAGTCTAGCTAAAGATTTGTCAATCTTGATCTTCTCAAAGAACCAATTTTTAAATTTTATTAATCTATTGCTTTTTATTCTCCAATTCATTTCTTTCTGCTTTAATCTTTTTTATTTCCTTCTACTTGATTTAGGGTTAGTTTGCTGCTCTTTCTCTTGTTTCTTCAGTTGTTAAATTAGGTCTTTGAGTAGAGTTTTCTTTCTTTCTTTTTTTTTTTTTTTTGCATGGGTATGTACTGGGAATTGAACCTGGGTCTCTGGCATGACAGGAGAGAACTCTGCCACTGAGCCACCATGGCCTACTGAAAGCTTTCTTTTTATTGCAGCCATTTAGAGCTATAAATTTCCCTCTCTGAACTGCCTTGACTGCATCCCATAGGTTTTGATATATTATTTCTTGTTTTCATTCATCTCCAAATATTAACTGATTTCTCTTGCAATTTCATCTTTCACCCCCGATTGCTTAAGAGCACCATGTTTAGCCTCCAGACATTTGTGAAAGTTTGATTTCTTGGTGGTTATTGATTTACAGCTTTATGCCATTATGATCAGTGAAAGTTCTTTGAATAATTTCAATCTTTTTAAAATTATTAAGACATGTTTTGCCTAGAATATGATCTATCCTGGAGACTGTTCTATGAGCACTTGAGAAAAATGTATAGCTAATATTTTCGGGTGCATAAATCTGCATATGTCTGTTAAGTCTATCTCATTTATCATATTTTTAGATTTTCTATTTCCTTATTGATCTTCTGCCTGGTTTTACTGTCTGTAGAAGAGAGTGGTATGTTGGATTCTCCCACTATTATTGTAGAAACATCTATTGCTCCCTTCTGTTTTGTCAGTATTTGCCTCATGCACTTTGAAATTCCTTGATTGGGTGCATAAATACTTATGATTGATATTTCTTCTTGGTGAATTGCCCCTTCTATTAATATAGTGTTATTTCTTTCTTATGACATCTTTACCTGCTTTCTTTTGATTACTACTTGTATAGCATATCATTTTTTCATTCTTTAACTTTCAACATATCTGTATCTTTGGATCTAAGATAAGTCTCTTGTAAGCAGCATATAGAGGATCATATTTTCTAAACCATTCTGCCAATCTGTGTCTTTTAGTTGGGGAATTTAATCTGTTAATGTTCAAAGTTATTACTGTAAAGGCAGTATTGACTCAACCATCTTATCCTTCAGGTTTTATTTATCATATCTATATTTTCTCTTTCTTTTTATCCTTTAAGTTACTCTTACTAACACTCTTGAATTCTCTGCCATTTTCTGGACTTCTTTCTCCCCCTTTCCCCTTTTTTTTCTAGCTGACAGACAGAATTCCCTTTAATGGTTAGCAAAGTCTTTTCAGCTTTTGTTTACCTGTGAAAATTTTATACTTTCCCTCACTTTTGAAGGATAGCTTTCCTGGATACAGAATTCTTGGTTGACATTTTTTTTTCTTTTACAGAATCCTAAATATATTATACCACGAACTTCTCACCTCCATGGTGCCTGACAAGTACTCAGCACTTAATCTTATGTGGCTTCCTTTGTATGTGGTGAATCACTTTACTCTTCCTGTTCTCAGGACTCTTTCCTTCTCTTCAGCATTTGACATTCTGATTAGTATGTGTCTTGGAGTGGGCCTATTTGGATTTATTCTATTTGGAGTTTGTTGGGCTTCTTTGATTTGTATATTTATGGTTTTTGTAAGGATTGGGAAGTTTTCCCCACTTATCTCCTCAAATAATCTTCCTAGCTCTTTACTCTTTTCTTCTGGGATGTCAATCATTCTTATCTTTGTACACTTCATATTGTCAATCATTTCACTGAGATCCAGTTGAACTTTTCTATCCTTTCACCATTAGTTCTTTTGTGCATTCAAATTCCCTGTCCTGTTTTTGCTTATTATCTTTTCTCTCTCTTCACATCTGTTATTGTGTGTCTCTAGAATATTTTAAATTTGATCTATACTATCTTTCATTTCTGTAAGATCTGATATTTTTCTTTCAAATTCTTTGAAGCTCTTCTAGTGTCTTCTTGATATCATTTATGCTTTTAGCCAACCTACTGAAGTTATTTAGGAGATTTGTGTAATATTTCCCAATTTTGTGTCTCCTCTGTCTTTGGGTTTTGTTTTTTTTTGTTTGTTTGTTTGTTTTTTGGTTTGGACATATCTTCTTATATCTTCATATGCTTTGTGATTTTCTATTGGTTTCTAGGTTGATTATTTTGATAAGACTGTTTGAAAATTGATGTCCCTCACTCACCTAGGATTTTATAGTTACTTGTGTTTACATTGAAAGTCAGAAAAGCAGTTTGCAGAGTGTGCTTTCCCTGTCTTCCCAGCCTATGGCACTCTTAGACCACCTCTGCTCCACAAATGGTCTCTCTCCAATTGTGGCAGCATGTTGGGCCAGGCCCCAACCAGGCAACATCCTGTCAAGGCCCCCATTCTCCATGTGTGCTGGAAATCACTGACCTACAGTTTGTGGGTGGGCACTATGCACCTTGAATGAGACCCTGCCTATTGGGAAAATGTATCTGGTGATTCCTACGCTCCTGTGTGAAAAGTTCTCAGGCTACTAGACTGAATGGTTCTACTTTCTCAGAAATAGCTGGTCAAGGAGTGAATTTTTTCACTGTTTAGCAAAACCTGGGTTACTAAGGTTAGGACATTGCTTTGACAATTATGCTGTTTGTGTTTCTCAGCCAATCGGGGCTGGGTTCACATGCAGGGAGTCTAGACCAGCTCCAATGGGCCTGGGATAGGGTCTGGAGAGCCTCTGGAACGCCCTGTAACTCCCCTTCATTTTCTGGCCTGCCCAGCTGATGGCACTCTTCTATGATTTAATCATCCTCAGTATCTACCTCTGAGCCTTAGCAGCATCTGACCAGGCAGGGATGAAACTGTGAGGTTCCTGTTTCCTCACTTAGCCTGCCAAAATCTAGCTTAATATGGGGTTGTGTTTCCATTGTACTTGCGGCAGATGACTCCCCCAGGTGCCACAGTCTGCAGCAGGGTCTCCCACTGCTATTGGCAAGGATGGGGCCACCTGCTCCTATTTCCTTCCTGAGTGGGGGAGGGGTACCAGGACCCAGGGCTAGAAACAGTCTCTGTCCATGTTTTCTTAGCCTCTTCATCCATCACTGATCTATGCCTTGAAATGTCCTCCCCTGCCCCTGGGTC
Source organism: Myrmecophaga tridactyla (assembly GCA_004026745.1). Classification (NCBI taxonomy): domain Eukaryota; kingdom Metazoa; phylum Chordata; class Mammalia; order Pilosa; family Myrmecophagidae; genus Myrmecophaga; species Myrmecophaga tridactyla. The sequence continues at coordinate 22,166 of PVIY010027773.1, forward strand.
CCAAAATAATTGATTTGGGTAGTCTCTGCCTGGTTGCTTGCTGCTTTTATGGAAGATTTTGTGACACTATCCCTAATTTCTCCATTTTCAAAAATCCTCCTTGCTGCTTTTGTATTCCAACCTCTGCAGTCACTTAAGTCCTGCTATGGGTCCCTGTGGGCTTAGTTCTCTGTGACTGGATATAGGTGGGGATCTGTCTTACTGATGTGGGAGATTTTATAGTCTGTGTCCCCAGTGAAGGTGGGAGGAATCCCTGCTGTCACCTCTGGGCACTTCTTGAGGTGTGCAGAACTGAATGAGGGAGTGTGGAGAGGAACATCTAGTCTGGGGGAAGTTTCATACCCATGTTTCTCTTTCTTCAATTCAGCACTTGTAGGATCCTTTTCCAGTTTGTGCCTTTCTCACAAGTTCCAAACAGGTGAGAATAGTCCTTTTTTCCTGCTGAATCTCTGGGATGAGATTTTCAGTAGCTGCTTACATTTCCATGTTGTTGATGTCATCCCTGATGGGCACTGTTTTCTCATATTTATCCTGTTTGGTATTCTGTGAGAGTCTTGGTTATGTATTTTGCAATATTTAGGGCGTTCTCTGTCATTATGACTTTAAATATTCCTTCTATGCTTTTCTCTCTTTCTTCTCATTTTTGGACACGCATAATGTATATATTAATATCCTTGATAGTGACCCAGAAGTGTCTTAGGCTATTTTCTATTTATATAATTCTTTTTTCTTTCTTCTCCTCAGATTGACTCATTTCAATTGCTTTGAGTTCAATGATTCTTTCCTCTGTCATCTCTAATCTGCTGTTGATACCCTGGGAATTTTTCATTTCAAACATTATGGTCTTCATCTCCAGCATTGGAGATTTTTGTTCTTTATTTTTTAATGATATTAACTTTTAAATGATATTCTCTCTGTTTGAAATGCTTGTCCTCACTTTAATTGCCTGAGAAATTCCCACTGATTCTTTATACTCTGGGATATTATTACTGATACCCCCGGGTGAATCATTTCATTATCATTGTTCTTATAGCCTTTTGAAAACACTTGTACTTTTTCACATTATAATATCTAATATTTATTTGTCATATGTTTCTCTCTCCCATAGAATTTTAGTATCATAAAGATTGGTACCAAGTTCTATATATTTTTCAACATATAGTACTTAATAGAGTACCCAGCATATAATAGACTTCATATGACTATTTCTTGCATTTTATTTTGATGAGATAGGAATTTTGTTCATAAGATAATTTCCAACATGAGGAAATAAGGTGCAATAATTAATTGGATCTTTGGTTTTTCAAGTAATTCCTGGATCTATGTAATATCTTTCCTGATTCTCAGCACCTATATTTTCATGTTTAATTCCAAGTAATCTTAAATTAATCTGCTTTTAATTATGAGCACTGGAAATATGGCTTTATTTTCTCATAATAAATCTTTGTTTTTTACTTCAGGAGTATGCACACCCATGACTTCCCTACCTCAGCTACAATAGATTCATGTTGGTACAAATATATCAATCCATTCCTAAAACCCAAATTGTAAATAAAAGAAAAATGATACTTAAAGTTCGCATGTTTTTGGGTATGAGGTAAGGAAGTCACTGTGTGAGAAACTACAGCATTTTCAAGGAATTTGCATGCTTGCACTCATTGCTGTCCAGTTCATCAGGACTTATTTATTCCTAATTGTCTGCTATTCATATCATCACTTCAATGATGTATTAAGTTTCTTTCTGCTTGGGCTACCACAATCAGTTTAGGGGTCAGGTATACTCACATTCCAGATAAAAGTTGTCAAGTAGTCAATTCAGGATATTTTTCCTAAATACATGGTTATTTACCTAATTACACAAGCCACCTCTTCTCACACCATCTATAGTTACATAAAATATTGTGTTTTATTTAATAAAATTCTAAATAATATTGTGCTGGTTTGAAATGTGCCTTAAAAAGCCATGATATAATCCTAATCCCATTTTGTAAAGGCAGCCACTTCTAATCTCTAGTCAGCATTGTATGTTTGAAACAGCAATTAGATCATCTCCCTGCAGATGTGATTTAATTAAGAGTAGTTGTTAAACTGGATTAGGTGATGACATGTCTCCACCCATTCGGGTGGGTTTTGATAAGTTTCTGGAGTTCTATAAAAGAGGAGACATTTTGGAGAATGAGAGAAGATGACATAGCCACAAGAGCCCAAAAGCCAGAGACCTTTGGAGATGAAGAAGGAAAATGCCTCCCAGGGAGCTTCATGAAACAGGAAGCCAGGAGAGAAAGCTAGCAGATGACACCGTGTTTGCCATGTGCCCTCTCACTTGAGAGAGAAACCCTGTGTTCACCATGTGCCTTCTCACTTGAGAGAGAAACTCTGAACTTCATCAGCCTTTTAGAAGCAAGGTATCTTTCCCTGGATGCTTTTGATTGGACATGTCTATAGACTTGTTTTAATTGGGACATTTTCTCAGCCTTAGAAGTGTAAACTAGCAACTTATTAAATTCCCCCTTTTAAAAGTCATTCCATTTCTGGTATATTGCATTCCAGCAGCTAGCAAATGAGGACAAATACCAATAATGGCTTGCTTTATAAAATCACCCATAAATTTTACACATTATAATATTCATATATAATATTTTCACTCCATGCTAACTTCATTTGGAATATTATAAAATTTAATGTACATGTATGTGCTTTATGTGAGTAGATTTAATCTGTAGGTAGGATAGAAGAATGTTTCAAGTGGAAATTTCCCTCAGAATCTTTTTTCAAACTTACTGTAATGCAGCACTTCTTATATCAAATACATAGGAGCTTAGGTGCATATCAGGACTAAGATGTATATTGACCAAGCCACCTGAACTAAGTACATGTGTAGTATGTGACCTGTTTATCAATGTTAGTGCATGAAATTGAGGTAGATATTTGTAGAGCCAACATTATGATAAAAGAAAGTAGACAAGCTCAATCAGACTTTGGTCTGAAGAGACTAGGGCAAATAGGAGTAGGCAGCTGATGGAATAAGCAGCATTAATTAAAGAAGGAATTCAGAGAGAGAAGCTAATATTTTAGAAAATGAACTTATAAAATTGTTTCTTAGTAGACACAGAAAATAAAATGCCAGTGAATTCAGAAATCAAAGATTTCCAGTTCTCAGATGCAATCAGACAAAGTGACCACATAAGTTCAATGGCCTCTAGACACAATTGGGTTAGATCAAATGGAGTAGAGAGTCTGCTGTGGCAGAACTGGACATGCAGCAGTCTAAATTTTTCAAAGTCAGACACCCTTCCCATGCCAATGATCATATGATAAATAAAAGAAGAAACGCACACCGACACAAATGAAGTAACTTATAAATAGAGGTAAAGTCACCCATGATCTAGCTACTAGTTCAAACTTGAGAGAAGATTTGAGAAGTTTTTTTGGGGGGTATATCAAAAAGTAAATAACCTGAAAAATGTAAAGAAAGATTTATAAGTTAAACCTTGTTATTCATGCTAACTACATCACACTATTCTTTGTCCTAATGACTTTGTTCAAAGTCAATGGAGATAATTTATCATGTAGTTCCCTAACTATACAGTTTCACCTCTGTGCTGGTTTGAAAGGATGTATGTACCCTAGAAAAGCCATGTTTTGATCCTAACCCCATTTTGTAAAGGCAGCCATTTCTTCTAATCCTTTTTCAGTACTGTATGTTTGAAACTTTAATTAGATCATCTCCATGGAGATGGAACTCAATCAAGAGTGGTCATTAAACTGGATTAGGTGGAGACATGTCTCCACCCATACTATGTGGGTCTTGATTAATTTACTGGAATCCTATGAAAGAGAGATTCTGAGAGAGCAGAGAATGACATAGCCATGTGAAGCAGAGAGTCCTTCAGCCAACGACCTTTGGAAATGAAGAGGAAAAATGCCTTCTGGGGAACTTCATGAAAGGAAGCCAGGAGAGAAGGCTAGAAGATAATGCCGTGTTCACCACATGCCTTTCCAGATGAGAGAGAAACCCTGAACTTCATTGGCCTTCTTGAATCAAGGTATCTCTCCCTGGATGCCTTAGATTGGACATTTCTACAGATTTGCTTTAATTGGGACATTTCCATGACCTAAAAACTATTAACTTGCAGTTTATTAAACCCCCCCTTTTTAAAAACCAGTTTTGTTTCTGGTATATTGCATTCCAGCAGCTAGCAAACTAGAACAACCTCTTTTACTCAGCCTGAGAATAATCTTATAACTGGAAAAACACTGAAGTTTGTGGTCCATATGCCCTATGTAATGTGTTTTAAGATCAGAGACATTATGGTAGTTGGCATTTTATATTATTCCCCTTGCTTTTATTATTCCCCAAGAGGGTATGACCCAAGGAGGACAGGTAGCATAAGTGGAAACCCAAAAGAACCAAACAGAGTCAGTGGATTAAAAGCAGATGATGGGAGGCAGTCTTGATACAATTCCTCAGCTTCAAACCCTGTGAGTGGTTATAAGGCTTAAGACCAGAGACTGTGTTTTACTTCTCTTGCTGCTATTTTCCAGGATCTCACAACCCACCAAATATATGATAATGTCCTCAAAGCATTCATATTCACTAATTCCTATATCTCAATATATATCCTATATATACACCTCCTCTATTCTGACAGCTGTTGTGCTAAAGTAGGTGCTCATTTTGTACTTACTCAATTCACATTTATTGAGTATTTTTTGTTTAATTTTTAAACAAGTCTTAGCTGACCTCTAGTTAACCAATTCTGTAAATCATGTGGATGGATGCTCTCTTAGTTTGCCAGGTTGCTATGACAAATACCAAACAATGAGTTGGCTTTAAAAGACGAATTTATGGGCTCATGGTTTTGATACTGGAAGAAATGCAAAATCAAGATATAGACAAGTCTTCCTTTCTCCTTGAGTTTGTAGCTTTATGGTGCTGGCTTCTAACAATACTTTGGGCTCCTTAACTTATCTATGGCTCCCATCACATGGCTAAGCCCTCTCCCTTCTGTCTTCTGTCACTTCCTGATTCTCTTTATAAGGCCTCCAATAATTAAACCTAAGACCTGCCCTCATTCATTTGGACCATATATTAACTAAAAAAATAACATCTTCAAAAGATCCAATTACTAAATAGGTTCATACCCAGAGAACATGGAATAGTATTAAAAATATGTTTTGCTGGGGCAAATAACTCAGTCTATCACAGAGGCCAATATCATCCTGGATAAATGCCCAGTGTGCTTGTACAATTTGAGTAGAATCTTTGTCAAGAGTCACTCATCTTCATTGCCAAACCTACTCATTCCAGTTAACATTGTCAGGGCAATTATAAATTTTAAACAGGCATATTTTGATAAAATATGAGTGTGAAATATGAGTGTTGATACTTGTATGAAAACGAAGTTAATGCTTAAGACAGACGTGATGAACACAAGAGGGAAAGAGAATCTGTTGAATGATGTATAGGCAGAAAATTGTAAAAGATTTGAGAAAAACACAAAAATCTGGAGACATTCCACCATCACATTGCTTAGCAACCCTCTTAAATTCCAGTTTACTTTGAAGAAATTTAAGCTGAAAAATCACACATTCGATTGTAGTCTAGGCAGTGCAGAAATTTAAATATTTAAGCAAAAGATTTGTTTCTACACTAAAAATAGTTGGTGAATGTGCATTCATTTTTAAAAATTTATATTAAAACAAAACATTAAAGGTGTTTATACATTTTTATAATTTTTCATTTTAATCAATTAATTGACTAAATAACTTGTATTTTGGTTATGATATATGTACTCTGGTTAAATCAATCATTCTAGCACCAAATATAAATTCATGCATCATTGTTCATCATGTGCATTGCAGTCTGACAATATATGAACCTTCAGAGAGTTATAAAAGCAAAGGAAACATTACCTGCTAAGAAAATTTTGCATACAACTATAAAAGATAAGATTTCATGTTTGAAATATGTCAAAAATAATAGAAAATAATGTTAAAAGAGGGCCAAATAAATGGTTCAGGCAATGGAATTAAGTGGAACAAACAGGTTATTGTGGGATGTAGTAGATCAGGAAAGCCATTAGGAGAGGATGGAACTTGAGTTGAAAGGAACAAAAAGTATGCAGAGGCATTTGAGAGGAGACCAAGTCAGTTCTAGAGAAGATTAAGGAATGAGAAAACCAAGAGACTGCAATGAGCAAATCAGCACTAAGACATCCACTGGATTCAAGGAGTCTCACAATGGAGTAGTAAGTGATTCACTTGTAGAACAGAGATATGTGGTGACAATTTTCAATGACAGGCCAAAATGCTTGGATTTATTTCTTTGTATGGCAATATTAAATGTAATGGCAAAAATGTTGCATAATTAAAGCCATATTTTATGTGGAATCAATTCATTAGATGGACAGAAGGGGTGGAAAGATGGAAGAAAATAGTTATTTAGAAACTCTTTAAATTATTTGACCCCATCTCTCTAATTCCCCATAATTACTTACTAATATAAAAGAATATTAAAATTTCTTCCTAATTTGAATTACAACTAGCCTTTTACTATTGTTATTATTCTCAAATACTGAGTTTGCTATCTATTTAATTGAACACATTTAACCAGATTTCATAATATATAGGTGTGTATAACTTATTGCTTTCATAAAACATTTATAATGATATATTTTAAATAGTATGCACTATTAATTAATTCTGAGGGTTAATATTTTGCCTGAATGAATACTTCTGTTATTGAAGTACAAACTTGCAAGTCAAAAGAAGAAAATAATTTAATTCTAATTGTGATTTCCAATTAATTATGATTATCATTTTGAGCAATAATAATATTAATTTTCACACAGTCAGAGTTAGAGTTGATCATAATATATATTTTAAATAGTTATCACTACAATAACCTCTCAAATATTCTGACAGTTATACATTAGCTGGCTTGATTCACTCCATTCTACAATATTAGTTGTTTGACCTTGATATACTTTCTAATGTTATTTTTATTTACTTCCCAATTTTTCTGACTTATAGGTTTCCATGTAACTTAATTTTTAATCTCTCCTTAGCTGATTTCATAAATCTTTCCCTTCTTGTCACCTGTCTAATACTATCTCAATATACCATCTAATAGAGGATGACTATTAATAGCAGTAGTAAACTCTAAACTGCAGTGACTTACATGACTGGGATTGTTATCTAGGTTTTTCTCCTCATAAAATATGTGTTTTTACATATCCCTCTATAATAGGCTTTGTCAAAAATGAATAACATATAAATATTTGACTTATTATATTCACATCCACCACTCCAAAATTGAAATGCTGCACCTAAAACACCATTTGTCATTATGTCCAGTCTGAGTTCTTCATGGACATAACTAGACTAGAGTTTTATATAGCAAAAAAAGAAACACATCTAAAAACAATTATGGGGGTTAATATTTTGCCTGAATGAATACTCCCATTATTGAAGTACAAATTTGCAAGTCAAAAGAAGAAAAGAATTTAATTCTACTTATGATTTCCAAACATCATTTTAAGCAATAATATTAATTTTCTCACAAGTCAGAGTTAGAGTTGATTATAAATATCACAATTTCAAAGAATGACTTTCATAGCTTTGCTCTGCCCTTGTCTATCTTCAATAAATTTCACCACCCTCCCATGCACAGTTCATCTCTGCAAGGCATCTGCTATGGATCGCCTACCTGCACTCTATTTGAGCTAAATGATATGTGTGTTTTAGAGCTGGAGGGATGACTGGTAGAAATATGGATACCATCACTGAGTACTGTAATTGTATGAGTGAATGGGCTGTCCACAAGGTATAAAATAGCCAATGGATAGAAAAAAGTTAATCTTTATCTTTTATTGAGCACTTCCTATGGCTATCTAGCACACTGTGTCTTGAGTGAGGTTTTAAATCTGGCTTCAGGACACCCCCATGCTTTTGGTTTTTCTTTCTTTATTGAACACTCCTCAGATCCCTTTGCTGTATTCTCCTCTTCTCCTTAACTTCTTAATGTTAGGATGCCCATAGGCTCAGGCTTTGGCTTTTTGTTCTATCTATCTTTCCTTACTAAGTGATCTCATTCAGTGCTCTGACATTGAGCAGTATTTACATGCTAATGATTGTCAATTTTATATCTCCAAATCTAGAAAACTTTCCTAAGTTCTAGAGTCATATATCCAATTGCCTAATCAATATTTCCATTAGAAGCTTAGGAGACACCGTGAATCAACATGCCCAAATTTGGCCTTCTGACTTCTCTAAAAACTTATTTTTCCATTTCAGTTGAGGACAACTGCATGTTTTAGTTACTCAGGTCTAAAACCTTTGAGCGAGGGGGTGTGGCCAAGCTGGCGGCTTAGCAATGTGCACATTTTAGTTCATCCTCCAGAACAACTACTAACTAACCAGAAACAGTACAGAACAGCTCCTGGAGACACGTCAGTGAATGGACACATGGCATACCCCAGTCTAGACCAGCTGGACCGGCTGCGAGCCTCTCCAGAACCGTGAGTTCCCCAAGCCATGACAGCTGGCACCCCTCCCCCACAGGCTGCTTCCCAGAGGGGAAAGGAAAGGAAATTTACCAGCAGCAGGGACTGAGCACAATTAAACGCCAATTGTGGAATTAATTAAGAAATTCTGACTACAACAAATAGGCCCCCAGCTCAGGCGAACCTGGTCAAGGCAGAGGTCGCTCATTGGGCTAACGGAAAAAGAGGAAAGCGGAGGAAATGGAGGTTTTTGTGGCTGTTTCTATGGAGGCTTGGCTGCCTTTGGATTCAGCAGTGGGACTTCTCAGGCTGCAACTGCCCCAGGCATAGGCAGAAACGGACTACTTTCAGGGCTGTCTCCCACCTGTGCCTTCCCCAGGGGAGGAGTGAAGCCCAACTCAGGTGGAATCCCTCCCTCAAGGAATTCAGATCCCAGGGCTTGGCAATTTGAAGTCATTAAAACCAGCCTACAACCTCTCCTCTGTCTTCACCACGCCCCCAGCAGGGAGAGTCTGCCAAAGTTAAAGGTGCCACAACATCTTTTGCTGGTGGGACCTACAGGCAGACAAGCACCACATACTGGGCAGGATAAGCAAAACAGAGCCCAGAGACTTCACAGGAAAGTCTTTTAACCTGCTGGGTCTCACCCTCAGGGAAAACTGATGCAGGTGACTCCTTCTCCCTGATAGGAGGCCAGTTTAGTCTGGGAAGCCTCAGCTGGAGTCTATAATACCTACATAGACCCTCCTAAGGGTGGGGAGGGAAAAGGCACCATACAAGCAGGGCAAGAAACAAAAAAACAAGAACTGAAAAATTATCCTCTGTTAAACAAAACCTAAGCTAGAGGTCCAGAGAAAGCTGAACTGAAGGTCAAAGAACAGATAGACAAAAAATTCATCTAGTAAGAAAACCCTAGGTAAGAGAACTGAAAGCAATCTCCAGAATAAACTAATTAAGGTAATTAAATGTCTAGATGCCAGCAAAAAATAGCAAATCACACCAGGAAAATTGAAGATATGGCCCAGTCAAAGGAACAAACCAATAGTTCAAATGAGATACAGGAGCTGAAACAATTAATTCAGAATATACGAACAGACATGGAAAACCTCATCAAAAACCAAATCAATGAATTGAGGGAGTATATGAAGAAGGCAAGGAATGAACAAAAAGAAGAAATGGAAAGTCTAAAAAACAAATCACAGAACTTATGGGAATGAAAGGTACAGTAGAAGAGATGAAAAAAAACAATGGAAACCTACAATGGTAGATTTCAAGAGACAGAGGTTAGGATTAGTGAACTGGAGGATGGAACATCTGAAATCCAACAAGAAACAGAAACTATATGGGAAAAAATGGAAAAATATGAGCAGGGACTCAGGGAATTGAATGATAATATGAAGCGCACAAATATACATGTTGTGGGTGTCCTGGAAGGAGAAGAGAAGGGAAAAGGAGGAGAAAAACTAATGGAAGAAATTATCACTGAGAATTTCCCAACTCTTATGAAAGACCTAAAATTACAGATCCAAGAAGTGCAGCATACCCCAAAGAGAATAGATTGAAATAGATGTTCTCCAAGACACTTACTAGTCAGAATGTCAGAAGTCAAAGAGAAAGAGAGGATCTTGAAAGCAGTAAGAGAAAAGCAATCCATCACATACAAGGGAAACCCAATAAGACTATGTGTAAATTTCTCAGCAGAAACCATGGAGGTGAGAAGGCACTGGGATGATATTCTTAAATTACTAAAAGATAAAAACTGCCAACCAAGAATTCTATACCAAGCAAAATTGTCCTTCAAAAATGAGGGAGAAATTAAAACATTTTCAGACAAAAAATCACTGAGAGAATTTGTGACCTAGAGACCAGCTCTGCAAGAAATACTAAAGGGAGCACTAGAGACAGGTATGAAAACACAAAAGAAAGAGGTGTGGAGAAGAGTGTAGAAAGAAGGAAAATTAGATATGACATATAAAATCCGAAAGGCAAAATGGTAGAAAAAAGTACTACCTGTACAGTAATAACACTAAATGTTGATGGATTGAACTCCCCAATCAAAAGACACAGACTGGCAGAATGGATTAAAAAACAGGATCCTTCTATATGCTGTCTACAGGAAACACATCTTAGACCCAAAGATATACATAGGTTGAAAGTGAAAGGTTGGGAAAAGATATTTCATGCAAATAACCAACCAGAAAAGAGCAGGAGTAGCTATACTAATAGCCAACAAATTAGACTTCAAATGTAAAACAGTTAAAATAGACAAAGGAGGATACTATGTACTAATAAAAGGAACAATTCAACATGAAGACATAACAATCATAAATATTTATGCACTGAACCAGAATACCCCAAAATACATGAGGCAAACACTGCAAACACTGAAAAGGGAAATAGACACATCTACCATAATAGTTGGAGACTTCAATTCCCCACTATCATCAATGGACAGAACATCTAGACAGAGGATCAATAAAGAAACAGAGAAATTGAATATTACAATAAATGAGCTAGACTTAACAGATATGTATAGGACATTACACCCCACAACAGCAAGATACACCTTTTTCTCAAGTGCTCATGGATCATTCTCAAAGATAGACCATATGCTGGGTCACAAAGCAAGTCTCAACAAATTTAAAAAGATTGAAATCATACAAAACACTTTCTCAGATCATAAAGGAATGAAGTTGGAAATGAATAATAGTCAGAGCTCAAAAAAATTCACAAATATGTGGAGGCTCAACAACACACTCTTAAACAACCAGTGGGTCCAGGAAGAAATTACAAGAGAAATCAGTAAATATCTCGAGACAAATGAAAATGAAAACACAACATATCAAAACTTATGGGACACAGCAAAGACAGTGCTAAGAGGGAAATTTATTGCCCTAAATGCCTATATCAAAAAGGAAGAAAGGGAAAAATTCAGGAATTAACTGTCCATTTGGAAGAACTGGAGAAAGAGCAGCAAACTAACCCCAAAGCAAGCAAAAGGAAAGAAATAACAAAGATTAGAGAAGAAATAAATGAAATTGAGAACATGAAAACAATTGAAAAAATCAATAAAACCAGAAGCTGGTTCTATGAGAAAATCAATAAGATTGATGGGCCCTTAGCAAGACTGACAAAAAGAAGAAGAGAGAGGAAGCAAATAAATAAGATCAGAAATGGAAGAGGAGAC
>PVIY010027774.1:0-33502 GCA_004026745.1 Myrmecophaga tridactyla
TTGATAACTTTAGCTGCAAAGGTATTAAGAGATCTGGGAGGCAACAGTTCGAGGCCATCGCAGGCCTTTCCCTGTGACTCAGAAGAAGACCCTGTGCTCAGGCTTAGAAGGATTATCCTGGAGTCTAGGAGGAGGGGGGCTGACACCATGCTCAGGAATGTCTAGAGGTAAAAACCCACCCCCTGACCGATGGTGGTCTGCGGGCACACTCCTCCCCTCTGCCCTGAGCACAGGGGAACAGCGCCTGGCTCACCCCGCTGGGCAGCTGCTCTGGTGGGAAGGGAGTGGTGCCCCTCTACCAGGACACCCCCCCGAGAGGGACGCTGTGCTTAGGACATCTCACTGTGCTTAGGACATCTCGCTGTGCTTAGGACATCTCCCTGCACTGGCCCTGGATGGAGACCCACTGGCCTGGCTCTGTCTCTCCTCCATGTAAGTAGATGTGGTTCTGTCCATGAGTGAGTCATGCGTGGGTGGGCGACCCCACACCTGCAAACCCTGGAGTGGGCAGGGACCCAGGGCTGCATCCCTGGTGGCGGGCATTGGGGTGCCCTTTGCTGCCGTGCATGCTGTGAGACCCCTCCCCTGTGGGTGGTGACGGTGTCTCTCCTTCAGAGGGAAGGTCAGGAGCAGCGAGCAGGCTGGTGACAAAAGGGACAAGCTCCACTAACACATACGCGCACCCAACAGTCTCTGTCTGAAAATAGTACTTTCCACTGTTTCTCACTCTTCCACAATGCCTTACTGGAACATATTTGTTTACATTTTACTTTGCTAAAATAGAGAAATAAATGAAATTAAAAAAAAAAAACGGAAAGCTATGAGCACATGATGAAGCCGTATACTTTAAAATGTCTGCATTAGAATAAGTGCCTTGAATGAGAGGCTGACTTTGATAACCATAAAGTATTTATTTTGCCCAATGTGGGCTTTACTAAATGTGCTCAAATATCAAAACACCAAGAAGCTCAACAGGGAGTAAGAGCAGAAAAAAGTACAAACACCAGAAAAAGAAGGCAATAGAGAAATAGGGAAGCATAATATTAATAGCGCCTAATGGTGTGTATTTCATACATGCCTTCAAATGTTTGTTTTGTTAATCGTACAAATTCAATTTCCTGGGAATGGATTCAAAAAAGGTTTTTACTAGAAAAATGCCAAGATAATGCCCCATCGCTAAGAAATCCCGTTTTAAAGTTCTCCCTTATTTACACGGCAAGATAATATTCAGTTTTCCAGCCTTCCACTTAAGGACATATAAAAGAAACACGCCTCAAAAGATATGTTTACAAACATAAATGGAATATTTGCAGTGGAGCATGAATAAACCATTACATGCTTATCTCTCCTCTGTGGATGCTAAAGAGAGAAGCAAGTGAGCCATAATGAGAGATAAACAAAGAATTATATTTAAAATGTAATAAGCATCTTTTAAAAGTGCCTCTTTATTCCACCGATTTTCTCATCCAAACAGAGATAATTAAATAATCTAGGATAATGTACACAAAAATTATATACTCATGGTAGAAAAAGAATGTCAAGGTAAACAAAGGGCCTTGGCAGATTCTAAAGCCTTCGATGAATACCTAGAAGTTGAAATGAGGGTATAGTAAGGTGGACTTTTTCCAAGGTCCATGGGATTGAGTTGAGGGAACCCCAGCAGGTGCCAAAGTGTTCGATTTATTCATGCCAGATCCAGACCCAGCATGTCAAATGGGGGCGAATATGCTTATTTGGAATTTATTTCCTTCTGCACAGCGCCAATTATAATTATTTTATTAAATGAAAACCCAGTAGCCCCTGAAAATTAATGAGATTCACCAAGGATCACTGAGAGGACAAAAGCAGACCCACCGTCTCTCGGGTTAAGCCTGGCAAACCCCAGGCCGTGCTGTGGGGACAGCTCCAGGGAGCTGCTGAAGGAGCTGGAGGCAAAAGCAGATGCCAGCGGCTCATCACAATTACCTGCAGGGAAATACCACAAGAGGGTCAAAATACTGCAGCTATTGGGGCCATAATCAAAAGCTGAAATAATAATAAAAAAATTCCTAGGACCTAAAGTAATCATTACTCTTTAAATTGTTTTTTTCATTTTTACTGTAGGATAATTTACATGGAATAAAATTCACCCTTTAAAAGAAGTATTAAGTTGTTGGAGTTGTGTCGAATGCATACCATTGTGTAATCTCTACCATAATCAAGATACAGCCGAGTTGCACTGCCCCAAATTCCTTCATGTCCTTTTGTAATCAATCCCTACCCTACCCCCAACTCCTGGCAATTACTCACCTGTTTTCTCTTAGAGATGCGGTTATAATCAGAGTGCTAAAGAACGAAACTGCAATCTCTAGAACAAAAATGGAATGCACTGTTGAGAAGTAAATTGGAAAGCAAGCAATGATTCTTAGAAACCAAATATGTGATCACTGAAAAATTCAACAAAACATTCAAAATAAAGTTGCAAAAAACATTGCAGAAAGTTAAAAATGAACGCAAGGAAATACTACATAGAGGAAATTTTAAAAATTATGGTTTCAGTTCCAGTTGTAAAGTATTTGAAGAGTAGGATTCCAGGCAAGGAGAAAGAGGAAATAGAGCAATGAAACTATAAATTAATACAAATAAATTATGTATATTATATTTATTTATATATAATTAATTTGTATATAATTTATAAATTATATATAAATTATATGCCAGGAGTTGGGGGTAGGGTAGGGATTGATTACAAAAGGACACGAAGGAATTTGGGGCAGTGCAACTCGGCTGTATCTTGATTATGGTAGAGATTACACAATGGTACGCATTCGTCACAACTCCAATTATATATATATATAAATTATATATATAAATTAATAATATAAACTAATAAATTTCTAAAAGCAGAAAGGATGAGTCTCCAAATTGAAAGGATCATCAAATTACAAGTGTAAGGAATGGGAAAATCCACAGTAATGCTAATAATTTTGAAAGTTCAGAAAACCACACTTAGAGATGGCTCTATGATTTTGCAGAATTTAGGGGAGATGACAACTGGTCACATACAAAGAAACAACGATATCAATAGCCTGAAAGTCTCAATAACAGCATCTACACATTTTAAGAAAAGAAACCACCTTAAAAATGCTAAGCAAAAGTGATTATCAATTTTGAATTCCATAACTAGCCAAATAATTTGTTGAATGATGATATAATAAAGATAAATTGAGATATGCATGAAACTAAAAGTATACCTCTCATGCATCTTTCCAAGGAAAGCACTTTAAGAGTAAACAAAGAAGGAAACTGAATGAGAATCCAAGATATAAGAGCCAGCATTGGAAAGGACCCAAAGGAAGTCTTGATTGCCCTCTTTTTAAGTTTAGCGAGTATCTCACACAGATCGGGGCAAAAGGACAGACTTTCACGTGGGAGGCTGCAAAGAAGAAAAACACCTATGTTTTCCTCCATACGAGGTATGGAGGTATTATACCTTATTTGCAGGTATAAGGAGACGTTATGGAGTGCTTGGAGAAAACAACGCTAGAGAACTAGAGAAATGAAAAGGAAAAAAATGGCTAAGTCCTGGGCAATGAAGCATTGAGTAAGAAAAGAGAATACGTTTCTCAACATTAACATTGCTATGATCCCATTAATGTACAGACTGAGGAAATACGGAGAGAGAAAAAGTAATTCAGGAAAATGATAAGAAAGGGCTGGAACAAGTTGTGGTTTTTGCCTTCTGGAAGCTATACCGGGGAGAGAGGAAGGGGGAAGTGTACTTTTCATTAAAAGCTCATTTGACTGCCAAAATATATTCATGTTAGGTATTGATAAAAATATGAACAGATTTCCGCCCCCTCAAATAGAATAAGAGGATGTGCTAAAAATGTTTAAACACATACTAAAAATGTCAAGAAAATGTTTAGCACCATGTTTTGTGGATTCCAGCACAAAATTCTTTTTAGTGCCTTTGATATGACCCAACTGCACTGCCTGTGTCTGCTGCAAGAAGTTAATCAGGGTCAAGCCTGTTTAGTACGATCTTATGTTCATGCAGAGTAAATAAAACATATGCATTGTGAACTAGAATATTTTTCAAAGAACATTTGCTGTTTTTTGAAAAGAAAATCCACAAATTACAATCAAGAGGAAATCACTTGCTCAAAACTCTAAAAGATATGCTTAACCAGAGTATATGGGATTACATGTCATAAAATATTTAAGTTTTAAAATGAGTCACTGGCATTTGTTTTGTAGTTTCATTTTGTGAGGTCTTATTACAGTAATTGTATGGGCATTTAATATAATTGTTATGTATTGGGCAGGGTAATTTCAATAAAAGCATCCTTATTTTGATTTAAATTTATAACAGTGGAAAATTTTGCAAAGGTTTGTATAAATTCAGGAAAGTCAAAATTGGCTTATTATGAAATAAGCAGTATATTTCCAAATGTCATTAAATAAATATATATAAAAATAACTCCTGCACTTTATATACTGTGCAGGCTGTGTTAAGAATGCATGCATGTTACGCATTTCCTTACAATATCTGAATATATTACTTATGACTTGTAAAATTCACTTGAGGTTTTATAAATGATAATCAGTCTACCTCAAGGGACTTCAAGTTTTGCACAGAAAGAGATACTATTATTATTTGCTTATGTATTATTTACAAAATTGAAAAGATAAATAAGTTCTATAGTGCCTGATAAATTTATTTCAGTTTAAAAGAATGTAAGAAATAACTGAAGATTAGACATCGTCATATAAAAATAGTTTCCTAAGTATGTAATGGCAACAATAGGTCACAAAACCTCAAAAATATATTAGAAAACTCTGAAACTTACTTAATCAATTATTAATAAATCATATGATTATGATGTCTTGAAATAGGTCAAGGGCTAACTATATGATTTATTTCTGAAAGTGGGAATTTTTAAAAAATCATGAAGTCAGAGATTCAAATGTTAGAAGAGTCTCTCACACACAATACAGATACATATCTACATATAGTTTTCTAACTGAGGAAATTTATATTATTTTTTTTCTGTAGCAAAAATCATTTTACAAACCGAGTGTTAGTTTTCTATTGTTTCTCTAACAAATTACCACGAACTCAGTGGCTTTGCACAACCCAAATTTATTACTGAATACTTCTGAAAGTCGGAAGTCCAAAACGGGCTCACTGGTCTAAACGGAAGGTATTGGCAGGTCTGCATTCTGCTTTAGAGGCATTAGAGAGAACCCCTCATAGTGGTTTGGAGCTGTGGGTATCCAGAAAAACATGTTCTTGAGTCTCATCTATTCCTGTGGGTGGGACCTTTCGATGTAATTAGGACCTTTCGATGAGCCTACTTTGGTTTAGGTGTGGTCCCACCTCAATCAGGATGGGTCTTACTCTTATTACGGGAGTCCTTTATACGAGAATGAAATTCAGACACAGAGAAAAAGTCACCTATACAAGAAGCTGAAATTAACAAAACCCGGAAGAGAAGGGAGAGCCCAGGAGAGGCCTGTGCTGGCCATGTCCAGAGCTAGGGACCAAGGATCAGCAGCAGCCAGCCCCAGAACACCAGTCTTTAGGAGACAGCACCTGAGTTTGGACATCTTCCAGCCTCAAAACCATAAGTCAATGCATTCCCATAGTTTAAGCTGACTCATTTTGTGGCATCTGCTCAAGCAGCCTAAGAAGCTAAAACATCCATCCTCCAGCCTCTGGAAGCTACCTGCACTCCTTGGCTTGTGCCCCCTGCCTCTTTAAGTCCAGCCATAGCCAGTCGAGTCTTTCTCAGTGAATCATCCTGACACTGCCTCGCCAGCCTCCTTCCTCCACTTGTGAACGAGGGGAACCATCTTGTCATTACATTGGGCCAACCCAGGGATATTACCCAGAAATATATCCCTGCCTCCAGCTCAGCTGATTAGCAATCTTAATTCCAGCTGAAATAGGAATTTCCCCTTGCCATGCACGATAACATCTTCACAGGTTCGAGGGATTAGCAGTAAAATATCTTGAGTAGGGGGAGAAGGGGACGACGGCATTATTCTCTCATTCTCTTTCACCTGCGATCATAAAATAATCTATATAATTAAACACTATTTAGCCAATTGATAACACTTTTTTTCCCTTCGGTGTAATCATTCCATGAACAACTTTGCTTCCTATAATTTGAATATGTGAAGAGCGTGAACGTGACTTTTTCAGCTAAATCCGCGCTCACCGTTTGTTACCGTCATGGCTTCCAAGGGCAACGAATCATTTAATATGGATGATTTATCTAATAAAATGGTCATACATGGTTATTACTTTGTCTCCATCTGCTCCTTCTACAGCATGAACTTTTTTATTGTTCAAACAAGAGCCAGTTCAATATCAGATCAAAGAACCCTGCCCAAATGAATACGCAGCTGTGATGTATCAGGTAAAAATACTTTCTTTCTTCTCGCAATCAAGTTAGAAGTTCCTTCGGAGGGGAATCTGGTGGTAATACATGGTCTCAGCTTCTGTCTGCCTGAAAATTACTTCATTTCATTCTCATTCCTTAAAGATAATTTATGGCAATAACTTGAGACTGAGAATTCTTTGCTCTCAGTTCTCTGAGGGTTGAGTATGTTCGGGCTTCCTTGGTCATTGCTGAAATTTTTGCTGTTGTCTAACTGTCTTTGTCGGGAATGTCTTTTCTCTGTGGTTGCTTTTTACAAACCTTCTGTTTGACTTTGGAGCTCTACAGTTCTAGATGTGCTTTTATTGTTCTTTGCACAGTTTGGGATTTGGGGAATTTATTGAGTGTAATGACTGGTGTATTACCTTAATCTGGAAAATTCCTAGACATTATTCTTCTAGTATAAGTCAACAATCCCTTAAGAAATTCTAAAATTAAAAACACCAGCAATGAAAACATAAATTTTTAACTTAAGTTTGACACAAACCTTGGTTGCTACAACATGAGGCTTTGCATTATCCTGATTTATTTGCTTGCATGCCATCAGTATGGATATTCATGCTTTCCATTGTAAAAGCGTTCACATGCATGACCACGAGAAGCCTCCCAGAACTCTCTAGGGTATTATAAAATACATGGTTTAACAACCACAAAAACTTCTAAAAATCCTAGCCACAGCAAATTTTGAAACCCAGGGTGGTCTTACAGTTTTCTTATAAGAAATGCAGGCCAGTATAAACTTTCCCATATTTTCTCAATTACCTCTTGCTTCTTCCAGAGGTCTCCCTGTGCTACCAACCCAATTTGCTGCTTGGGTTTTTTGCATTTTTTTTATGGTATTTACGTGAAGGTAGTGTGAGTTCTATCCTCAAGCCCTCACTGTAATTAGGCATTCCACAGCATCCTCACACACCGGGGCCAGTTCACAAGGTTTGGAAACTGCATCGGGTACTAGTAGGTCAAATCAGAGTTACCTGCGTGAATCGATGACACTGAGGCAACTTCCTCAATGGAGAACTAGGAAAACCCTACAAGGGAATCCTCATCTATGGGAGGTGGTGGGTTCCTCAACCCCCTGCATCCCCAATCCCCCAGGGATTTGCTATGCATTTTCAACCATGTATCCGTAAGTGTCCTTCTCACCTGGGGCAGATCCTCCTTACTTTGCATCGTAATTTAAAAGAATTTGGGGGCAGGGTGCTAAGGAGAATTTGCCCCAGATCGCTTTACTTGTTCTCTAATTCTGAGTACTGTAAATCCCTGCTATTTCTGGCATCGCCAGGTCAGGATTTGGGGAGCCCCTGGAACCATTCCCACCTTGGTAGATCTTCTCTCTGTGTGTTTTGAGTTATAGCTGTGCCTTTCAGTCCAATCCTATAACTGCTCTCTTTCAGGCAGTCTACAATTTCTCATGCACCTAAGGCACTCATTTTCTAGCATGGGTATTGATCTGTTAATTTTAAACATATGTTTTCTGTCTTACTGGGGATATTTTAGGGCAGAAAGGAATAGTGTACCTTGAACATATATTAGAAGAGTCTGAACTGCATTTTATAGATTATTTTCTTTGGCACATTGAACATACACAATGCTAACACCAGTGCCTAGAATTCATCTCAGTGAACATGATTTGCAGAAACACTGCAAATTGCAGCGGCTTTGCTGAAGACATGCATTGATATTCAAACAGTAATAAGACATGACAATAGAAAAATAGAAATGACTCAAAGTTTTTTTTTTTTTGCATGGGCAGGCACTGGGAATCGAATCCGGGTCTCTGGCATGGCGGGTGAGAACTCTGCCACTGAGCCACCGTGGCCCACCCAACTTGCAAAGTTTTGATTCCACAATAGAGAGAACAGTGTTTCACTGTTACTTTGTTAGTAAAACAAAGTATTTGATTCAGAAACAGAAGTACATTTTCTACACATTCCAGAGTGGTGGCAATGATGCATATAGAAGGGAGAGTAAAGCATTAACACTTGTGATTTTAACTCATAAATAGTAGCATAATCTAGCCCAGAAACTACACTTAATACTCTTGCATTAAATGAGAAACACCAGTTATAACAAGAAAACTATGGGCTCATGAAGTGCTGCTAATTAAGGTTCCTTTTCTCTATGGCTTCCTTAAATACTCCTCTCAAATGTTCACCCCACAATAAAGCTTATCTTGATTTCTGCCACAGACATAACCAAGGAGGGCTCTCAGAGTTTAAACATATGTTCTTAAAATAGGCTAAGAAAAATACAGAAGTCCTAATACAACTTTCTAAAACCTTGTCTTCAATTTTTTAAGAGACATTTTAAAACCATGAAGAAGCTAAGACATCAGAAGTTACCTGTATTAGCTAGGGTTCTCTAGAGAAACAGAATCAGCAGGAGATAAGTGCAGATATAAAATTTATAAAAGTGTCTCACGTAACCATGGAAATGTAGAGTCCAAGGTCTGTAGGGCAGGCCACAAGCTGGTAACCAATGAGGGTCCTCAATAAGCCCTTACAAGAGGCTGACTGGACAACTGTGGGAATGGGAGAGTCCAAAATCCATAGGGCAGGCTGTGAAGCTGGTGACTCCAGTGAAGGGTCTGGATGAACTCCACAGGAGGGGCTCACCAGCTGAAGCAGGAAAAGTGACTGTCTCTTCTGAATCTTCCTTAAAAGCCTTCTGGTGATTAGATTTAACATCACTCATGGCAGAAGACACTCCTCTTGGCTGATTACAAATGCAATCAGATGTGGATGCAGCCAATGTAATCATGATTTAAGTCCATGAAATGTCCTTATAGCAACAGACAGGCCAGCGCTTGCTTGACCAGATGACCGGGCACCACCACCTGACCAAGTTGACACATGAACCTGAAGTATACATGTACTTCATCTTTGAAGACAAGTCATACACCACCAGGAGTGGTGAGAGAAGGGGCCAAGAAGAAAGGACATTATTAAGAGGGTACTGCCTCTCAAGTCTGTTTTCCTAATGCCATTTTACTTCAATTTTTGCTGAGGAAATAAAACAAATCCATTTATATTTTCTAAAGTAGCAAAGACAAAAATTATTCTGCATCTTAAGACTATTCCAATTACACTTGTGATGCACAACATGCCACAGTATCTTTCCTGTAGTATACCATTGGGCTTTTCACATGTCCTTGAAATTCCAGGCTGACCTGTCTATATCTGTCAGTAGATTTGTGAGCTCTTTGAAGGCACAGCTGTAGTTTTTCAAACTTTGTGGACTTCACACCTAGCATAGAAAGTGAAATATACTGTGGGCTTGGTAAACTTCTTATGAACATTTATTAACTGAGTAAGCAAACAAGGATAATTGACCTTAATTAATAAATTTAATTATGTTTAATCTTAAATTATTAGATTAAACTTTATTGTTCAATTTAAGAGAATCTAAGAGAATGTCTTAAATTGAATAATGAAGTTTTGTGATGTCAAAGAGACCTAAAGACATCACTCAGCATGTCTCCAAGGTGATATCAAAAAGCATGTTATATACTGAGGTAGCGGATTATGACTTTTATTTGGTTTCCTTTTAATTAATTTCCCACTATGTGTTTCCTTGGCTTCCAATGATTTCTAATATTATTATAGTTCAAAAATAAATCTGTAAAGCCAGCCAAAAACAAAATTATTGAATTTTTCAATTTCCCTTTGGAAAACTTAAAGAGCCAATAACATGGGTTTGCCAAGGTTTCACCCTGCAACAAAGAGAACTTCTAGGCACAAGTTTGAAGAAACCTGCCCTCAAGCAAGAAAATATATTTTACCAAATGACAGATGAGGCCTTGTACCCAGATTTCTTAACTCTTCTTCCCTTATCACTTTTACTCTGCAAATAGATTCCCCTGGAAGAGGCATCTACTATCGAGATTGAGAGTGGACAAATTTCAGCCATTTACAGGCATGACAGGGTCTGAATCTGTCCCAGCTTATTTGGGACTTGGTTAAGGTTTGCTATATTTACATGTGCTCAGCTCAACATAGCAGGGTCCAGGGTCATAATTTGCTGTTATGGATATGTGCTATTTCATATTTATTCTCACAATCCAAGGGTAGGGATTCCTTGATACACTGGTGTGTTTTTTATTATTGTTCTGCTAGAAGATGATGGTTGACAATCATGTTTTCTTAAAAGTCATTTTATACATATTGAAAAGTGATTGAATTCTTTAAAAATTATGGTCAGTTAGCTTGGTGACTCACCTGGATTCACACTAAAGCAAGTCTGAAGGAGAGAAGAGTTAGTAAAATACAGAGTGTAAACATAGAACAGGAGATAAAGGAGCAAATTATCTGAAGACTCAACAGTAGTTTAGAGAGAAATAAGATAAGCCTACAAGGAATGCCACCCTTTACTCAGACACCTCAATTTGCAACCTTGAAACGGGGCCACACTGGGCTGAACAGGAGTTCATTACATTTCCTTGGACTGGCTGATTTGGTCTTGGTTATTAAACTTTCCTGGAGATGACCCTTAACCCACTCTATGGTCTTGATTTGCTCCCACTGACTCATGCCCTACATCATTCTCTTGCTCCTTCTCCTTGACAGGGGCCCCCAGGTTTGTCTCATGCCAGAAACCATTTTTCAGTATTTCGTTTGGGAAGACAGTGGGATATTCAAAATTAGTCTATGGATTTTCCACAGATCAACACTGGACTTGCAGATATACTAATCTGAATACCCAATTTTTACCACGTTGCATATAAAAATGATTAAGAAATAAATTTGGGGAATTGTCCTTACTTTCTGAAGTTAGGCAGAGATAATATACTTTTTAAAACAGCATTTCCTTTGAGTGTATTAATTTCGCTTATTCAATAAAAATGTATTGAGCACCTACTATGTGCAAAGCAAAAGCTTTGTATGGAATGAAGAGTGACATGGTCCTAGTTTCAAGAAGCTGAGACTCCAATACGAAAGGGAGACGTGAAGCTGTCTGTGATATGAAACAGGTAAGAAAGCAAAAAAGAACAGTTAGATAGTCTTTTATTTTTTCAAACCGATGGAAGCTTTTAATGCTGTAGGAATAAAATAGCTTTTGAAATGAAGTGGCCAAGTCACTACTTCAAAGACAAAACCACATTTCTGAGCCAGACAATTGCCACTGCATGATAATGATGTGGCAAGTAGTAAAATGAGATATTGTGTATTAAATCCAGCACAACTCCAGAAGCATGGAAGGGATTTAATGTGCACCAGCTTCTTTACCTTTGAGAAGCTGGAATGAGTATGTTTTTGATTATGGTTTTGTCCCTAAATTTCCCACAAAGTATTATATTAACTGATAAACTTAACATTTATTTTTAAAATATACTATAAAGGTGAAGTTTTGACTAAAAATAAAGTATATCATATGGATATTTGAGATGTGTTGCTAAGTAGTAAAGGAAGAAAAATAACTAAATTGATTTCTGTAGAAAGGCTCAGTTATGACTCAGAAAATACAATGAAATTGATACAGAGTAATTTTCAAAAGAAAATAATGTGGATGGGGTTATCAATAATAATTGTAATTACAAATGCAGCTATGGTTATGGGGAAAATAAGTGGTAAGTTTTTTTGATAAAAAAGAGGTAAGCTTTTGATAAAGGACAATAACAGATGGAAGGAAATTTCCTATATATCCCTGTGATCTTACAGGATTAGGTCTGGACTAGAATACAAGGCATGAGAAGGCTATGGCTCCTTCCAGAGATGCACTAGGAAGGGATGGAAAGAAGTGTGTGTTTCATAAGGTATGTGGCACATTTACAGTTATTGTATACACTCCAAATTGCATTCGTAGAAAGGATCCCAGTAACCCTCTGACACAGGCTAGAAAATTTATTTAGCCCAAAGAAAGAAACTTTCAAAGTAGCAGACCTTGTTCCCTTGTCCACACTTGACGATAATGTGGTTATGAGGAGGAAGTGACAGAATCCTTGGGAGAAGACAACCATGTCACCTTAGAAAATACTGTGCCAAAGAGAGACCTTGAACAACAGGGAAATATTTATTCAAGAACTCATACAGGCAACTTCAAAACGTTAAGGAAAACATAGGTACAATTCCACAAAAACATACATTTTCTATCTAAGTCAGCTCTATGAGTCTAAAAACTGTGTAGCTCTAGAGGAAATTAGAATTTTGGTTTTCTGATTTGAAATAACAGTTGAGAGTAAAATGGGAAATGTAATGCAACACACCTCACATACCTCAGGGCTCCTGCTGTACATAGGGACCATGCCATTATTATTGAAATAACATGGTTCAATCAACGTGAAAAGACAGCCAACGAAATTCAGACCAAAAGTTGTAAATGTACCAACTGAAGACAAAGACGTGAGAAAAGTATCCAAAGAAAGAATGCTTATACTAAAAAGGAGCATTAATAAAAATGAAAAGACAATATAGATTGAAGAGAGAACAGCCCAGAACAAAATAAGACTTGCCAAAATTGCTAAACACAACAAAAGAAGCTTTTTGTTATGCTTATAAGGCAAGACCAAAACAGCTGCAGGGGCACTCCTCTGGCAAAGTTATTAAGCAGCAGAAGAAGATAGAAATAATTAACTTCTCTTCTGTTTCCACCATCTGTAAAAAATGATCTTCAGATGAGAAAATATAAAACAAATGCCAACAAGAAGGAACTGAAGTCCAAGATGGGTGATGGAGTTGTGAGAAAATCTCCACAGTTCTAAACAAGTTTATGTTCCGGTTCAAACATATTTAATAGAATATTGGGAGAAGTTCTGGGTTAAAATGCCAAATGGGTAGAGATGACCTCTGAGGTGCTGGGGGTTCTAAGATGTGAGGGGAACTTGGGAGGGGAGAAATTTCTTCTGATGCTCAGAAAAGGGCATATTTTATCATCCGTACTTTCATCAGTTTGTTTCCTGACTTGTTTATTAGCTGTCTTCTATAAAATGCGATTTGAGATGTCAAAATTATAGCTGCTATAAAGAAAATTGGGGGAGGGGGGATGAGACTCAAGATCCAAATGGCTTTCACAAGTTGGAATGAACTTTTGAATCTAATCAAATGATATCTATTAATATAAATGCAATGCCTGCATCGGAGTTCAAAAAGCCAACTGCAAAAGTAAAGGGACTTACAGGTCAAAATTGCCTTTTTAATTTTCATTTTACAAAACGACCCTGATCGCTACAACTATAATTCAGTCTCATGATTGTTTGCTCTGTTAATCCATCTCATCTGCAACATCGATCCATTTATCATTCCACAGATATTGAGTACTGATTAGATTCTGGGCACTCTGCTAGGTGCTGGTGATATAAAAACGCCTCTCAAATACATCACAGTCTCATGAAAGTGATATATTAAAAAGTCCACGGCAAAGCGATATACTCAGTGTAGTAAGAGACTCATAAAGGTTTGCGGATTTGCTGTTGAGGGATGGAAGTTGTGGTCATGTGGTCGGGAAGCAGCACACAGAAGGTGATGTCTGGTCTGGAGGACTTTTCCAAGAGAAATTCGGAAATGGAGATTGCAGATGGTCCAGGAAAAGGAAAAAAATATAAGCAAAGGTTTGTAGGTGAGACGAAAATTACATGCCCAGCCAAGGGTGCATTGCATTGTGGGAACAGGACCAGTGGGGAAGATCAGTAGCTCAGAAAAAGATGGAGAGGTAGGCTAGATACAGGCTATGAAGATAAGGGTTTGCTTATTTCAGGAGCTGGAACTTAATGTTGAAAATTATAGCAATGAAATGTAGCATGCAGGCAAAATTGCGTCCTTAATGTAAGTGTGTTAAAATTGAATAAATACACAGATGCATGCTGCCGACACATGAGGTATGATCATGAACTATTCTAAGGTGTATCTTCCAGTCTCAGCCTCACTCTTTCTTTATCCACCTTCGATTCTGGCCACTGCCGAGCTAACCAGCTCCACATAAGCGTAATGTGACAGCACCTTCCTGTGTGCAAAGATGCGCTCTCTATCTATTTCTGCCTCTTGGCATCTCAGCGGTCTTGGCCTGGGCTGCCTGCAGAAACCCAGCAGTGACACACTTGCATTCCTCACCCTAGAGCAAGCAGTTAACACTCCAAGAGCAATGCTTTATCATGGGGACATGGCAGTGGGTAAATGAGTTCCACCCTGGCTCTGGCCATCCCTTGGGCAGATAGATGGTTCAGAAGCACATGCTACTGACATCCTGAGAGGTCCCCAGTAGGATGGAGCCCCAGTTGCCCACATCAGTGACCAGTCAGCAATGCAGACCTGTATCAGCTTTCCTTCTGTTATGGATTGAATTGTATCGCCCAAAAAGATATGCAAAAATCCTAACCCCAACACCTGTGAATGTGACCTTACTTGGAAATACAGTCACTGCAAAGGTAATCAAATTCAGATGAGGTCAGATCCAAAGCAGGGTGAGCCCTAAACCAATACCCTGGTACTCTTAGAAGAAGGGCAGAAGAGTTGCAGCAAAGTGGGAAGCCAACCATGTGAAGATGGCAGATGTCCTTGGGAGGGACACTGCCACAAGCCAAGGAACATCTGTGGCTACCAGATGATGGGAGAGACAAGGAAGCGTCCCCCGCTCTAGCTTTCAGAAAGAATTTGGCCATGCCAACATTCTGATTTTGGACTTCTGGCCTCCAGAACTGAGAGAGAATGGTTGTCTTAAGCCAGCCAGTTTGTGTTCTTTGTTACAGCAGCCATATTGAACTAATACATTCTCTTTCCCTCTTCCTCTTTTCCCAGCCTCCCACTCCTTGTACAAGGTCTCTTTCCCAATTAGGCTACCTGCACTTAAATCCATGTTATAGGATCAGCATTTTTTGGGAAACCCTAGCTAAGATATCAGGCTGTCCAAAATGGAATATAGGCAGCATTTTAGGCTATTATAGAACACACAGTAGGGGCCGGCCACTAAAGGGTATTAGTGTCACAGGGAGTAATGAAGGAGGAAGAGTCTCCCATAAAAAACACAAGGAACAATCAAACCTGGTAATGAACTGATGAGCGTGGACTCAATAGTTCTTGATCACATCCAAGAAAATGGAGAGGGACAATGAATATAGCAGGCTCGACTGTGCTATCTGCGGAAAATAAGGCTGCCTGGCCTCTCCTGAAACTTTTTACTGTGCTTAATGAAACAACATAGTTATTTTTTGGGGGGATACATGCATATCTTCAAGAACGAAGTGATTACTTGGTCTGGAACTGAAATTTTCTGAAGCACACAATCTAACCCAACCTATCTTTATAACTCATTTGAACAACTGAAACAAAGGAGCCCAGAATAAGAAAGAGGTCCTTTAATCCTGTCTAGATTAATGTAATGCCTGGCTACATCCCAGAGCATATTGGCAGATAATAAAAAATTATTGGCAAAGTCCCTTGAGGGGTGGGAGAAAAAATATGGAAGTATTAAACCTTACCATGGGAATCCCCTGATATTTTATCAAACTTTAGGGACACTCACATCAATATGCCAAGCCTTTGATCCTGAGGCTCACTCCTGTGAAGCTTATATGGGCAGCAGAGAAGCTTAGCCTACCTATAGGCATGCCTAAGACTTACCTCTGGAGGACCTCTCTTGTTGCTCAGATGTGGCTTCACTCTCTCTAAGCTCAACTCTGCAAGTGAAACCATTGCCCTATGTGGGACATGACATCCAGGGGTGAAAATCTCCCTGGCAGTAAGGAAGATGACTCCCAGGGATGAATCTGGCCCTGGCATCGTGGGACCAATAATTCCATCCTGACCAAAATGGAGAAAAGAAGTGTAACTAATAAAGTATCAGTGGCAGAGAGAGTTTAAATAGAGCTGAGAGGCTACTCTGGAGGTTGTTCCTACACAAGCTTCAGTTAGACCTTGCTACCTATCATAACCTGCCAACTCCCAACCAGGACCATTCCAGTCAATCCTAAAGAACATCTAGGGCAATATATAAGATTCCACAAGGGTTCCATGCACTAGAGTAACTTTCCAAAAACCTACAACCTCTAGATGGATCCCTGGACCATAAGTCCTGAAACCTAGAGGGGTCAGCCTCTCCAGAACATCAGATAGTTCCATCTCCCTACCCCAAATTATTGACAGACCCTACCAACATGAAAAAGTTATAATGGCCATAGCCCAACACCTCTAAAAAGAGGGATAGAAATATCAAAGGTGATGATGGAGTTATACAGAGAAAATAGGATTTAACAAATGAATATGACTGCTGAATCATTAAATTGATATCTCTTTTAGTCTCCTGTATCTTAAAACAGCTAGAAGTAAAAACCTAAAATTATGGAATTGTAACCCATGTCAAACTCTGAAATATATTCTGTAACTAATTGTGGTGTTGTGCTTTGGAATTTATTGCTTTTTTTTGCATGTATGTTATTTTTCACGAAAAAAAGTCAATTGTGATGGTAAAAAAATATTTATGCCTTCTAGCCTCCTATATTCTGGAGCAGTAGAAGGAAAAATATGAGAGGATCATATAGTAGCCCATGACAAAACATGGGATCTGTCCTGAAAAGAAACAATTCATCAACAACAAAAAAAATTAGAAAAAATTCATGAGACTTCAATTCCATGGAAAAGAATGGAAACCAAGGCAATAAGATTTAGCAGTTGACCCAGAAGGACACATGATGAGAAAGGCAAAGGCAAATTTGGCTAAGCTAATGTTATATGCTCTCAAAAAGAAGAATGATTGAAGCACCCACTTATTTGCAGCTTGGAAGCAGGCAGCTTCACTATATGCTATATGGAATGGAGGTAGAGAGCCAGGGAAGGGTGGGTAAGGGGAGGGAGAAGAGCGTTGTGGAACACAGGGTAAGAGGTGGAAGAAATTCAGATCGAGTTACCAAAGAGATGACTCTAAGGCCCTCTGTTTCCTCTGAAGTCTAAAATGAGCCTGTTCTAAATCTTCAAGTCAGTCAAATTCAGTAATCCATGATGAACTCTAGACCACAAAGAGTGTGGGGGGGGGCTGAGGGGTGTGCTAACAAAAAATTAAGAGATGAGATGGTTGTTACTCTCAAGGAGCTTACAACCTATGTGGGGACAACTACAAAACATATC
Organism: Myrmecophaga tridactyla; assembly: GCA_004026745.1. NCBI lineage: Eukaryota > Metazoa > Chordata > Mammalia > Pilosa > Myrmecophagidae > Myrmecophaga > Myrmecophaga tridactyla. The sequence continues at coordinate 17,477 of PVIY010027774.1, forward strand.
TATAAAGTAATATAAATACAAACAAATATAAACAGCACATGAAAGCTAAGGAATATTATATCAATGATTGTCCTTAGTCAGTCACAGAAGGCTTCCTGAAGGAGAAAGCTTGGCATTTGAGAATAATATTGGTTTGAGAACAATATGAGTAAGGCACATATGAAGCCAGGGAAGTAGGAATAAATAAGTCACGTTCAGTAAGCAGATTAGCTTGGTTAGAGTAGATAACGTCAAACAGGGCTGGTAAGAAGTGAGAAGTCTACTTGATGAAAGAGACTGCCAAATAAGGTCCCTAAAACAAATGAGCAGCGAAAGAAAGTTTCCCTTTTGCAATGGTTATAAGTGAGCAGCGTTCCAGGACCAACTCTGTTGGTTCGAAAGCTTTGGAGTTACTCTAAGAGAAAGGAACTAGCAGGGGGGTGGCGGGGAAGCACTCAGCATCCTCCAGCAATTGAAGTAAAAGGAACTGCCGTCTTCAAGAATGCTCAGGAAGTGGCCAGTGGAACCCAAAGGCAAGGAAGTGAGATTCAGTGAGATTCCCAGGTAGAGGGTCCGTCACCAAGGCCAGCCAGTCCCAGCAGTCCCACGGACTCAGGCAGAATGACCTTGGCCCTTGTCACTGTTTCCTGGTGGGGAACAGATTGTATATGCTCATAAAAGAATTTATTTTAAATTTTGAACTATAGTGACAACAAGTTTAATCCTGAAATTTTAGAAATTAAAATAGGAGGATGAGAAGACCCCTAATCTAAGGGAATGTTTGTGTCCCTGGAGATGGACAGGCTGGTTAGGGCCCAAGTTCTCCCCTGGTCTTTACGTGGAAAGGCAAATCTCACACCTTGGAAAGAGGTCGCTCTCAGCCAAGCCAACCCTCTTTCTCTATGCCGATTGAGGAAGAAAGAGTTCAGACCAGACATTTAGCAACGGCCGGAGTTGTACCCGGGTCACAAGAGTTCTGCTGGGAGGTGCAGGGTCCCATAGATGTTGAAATCGGCTGCTGGGGCCCAATCTCATTGTGAACGTCAAATAAGCCCTGCTGGATCTTCCTATATATTTCTTTGGCTGTGTTAATGAAGGCACCGCGGGGGTTGTTTGGGCTGAAGTCTCCATGAATAGACCGCCAGGCCCCAGCAGAGGCCTCTCCCCTCTTTTCATCCGTGCGGGACTCTAGGTCACTCTCATTCCCAACCAGCAGGATAACCGCCCCACAGCTGGCATGTGGCCGGGGTCTCTCCCACCAGGGGAGCTGAAGGTCGCAGGCCAGCTGCGCTCCAGCTGCGCCCTGCAGCATGGGCGGGTGAGAGCGCCGAGAGATCTGCCCAGCCCTGTCCCAGGTTTGCAGTTCGACTTGTTTCCCTCAGCGTAGACCGCACGGGCGCCAAACCCCACCCGGACCGCGCGGTCGCGGGCAGGCAGGGACCGCTCCTCGGTAACGTGCAGGAGGAGACGGATTCGCCCCCCCGCCCCCGTGCCCCGTGCAGCCCCGCCGCGCGCCTTTTCAAAGTGGGGAGGGGGATACGGCGGTCACTGCGGAAGCCCGGCGGTCACTGCGGAAGCCCTGCGGCCGGGGTGGGGGCCGTGGGGGTCCTGTGAAGATGGGGGGAGGACCCTGAGCGCCAGGAAGGTGTCGAGAGCGCGGCCCAGGGGCTGAACGGTGCAGAGGCGGGAGGATCACCGCGCCCACGCGCCCCTGCCTCAGCATGGGTTATTTTCATATTGAAACGCTTGCCAACCTAAGTGTACCTTCTCACTACTTCCTATTACACTTACACATTCATCAAAAGGAAGACAAGTTCACAGCAGGCACACTGCAAGCCCTGCGAAGGCCCTAAGATGCCATCCTCCTTGCAAACCCACAAGTCAGACGGCTGCAGCCTCCGGGGTGCGCAGCCCTTGCTCCAGGGCACAGGCCCGCGTATTCACAGCAGAGACTCGCATCAGCTTATGTCTCCAAGGCCCAGGCGGAGAATCGGGTGAACCTGGAGCGATGGATGTCTGCACACACAGTGGGTTGCTGTGCAAGGTGGGGGCGGGGAGGGGGGGCGCTGAACTAGCTCGGGAAATGCAAAGCTTTGTAATGGACAGCACTCCTGTCTGCCCCTCCCTCCAGAAGCTGAGAACCGACCTCTACCTTCCAGGATTGCGTGCTGTGCAGAGACGACTGGAAAGCCAGTACTTCACTCACAAATCATGAAAGGAACATTAGAGACCCATGGAAAACTGTTCCCAGCTATTATAACCAGTCTGGTAACCAATGAAATCTGTTGTTTTACATAGGAACATGTAAAAATATAGTTGATTCAGTAAAACCCATCATTGCTATGGAAAGAAGTCTTTCTATCCAGGTTTGATTAGTAAGTGTTTGTAAGATTATTCTTACCCATGAAGAATAGCAAATTATTATCATAATGCTATTCATAATGTTTGAAAATTGATGTGATGGATATTTTATTAGATTGGATTTATTACAATTTTAAAAGATTCCTCAAGTTCATAATGGATTATAGGAACTAAAGGAGATAAACTATTTACTTTCTTAAAGGCAAAATGTTTTTCTCTATTGGGGGAATCCAGAACTTTTCTTAACTTTTAGCAATGTTTGCAAATTTTAGGCTGTGTAACAGCCAGTGCTGTAAAATTTTTGTACCTTCATAAAGGTGTACTTAACATAACTGTGGACTTTACCCCTTGTGCCGTACAATAGCTCAAATTAGCACAAGAATCATACATGAAATGGAATAAAAATGCCTATTTCAACAGCTTTCTAACATTGCACAGATTCGTATTTTCCCATTTGATATTGTATCAATTTTTCTACCAATCTTCTTGCAATAAATACTAAATATTTATAAAGCATAGCAAATGTGAAGTTATGTCACAAGTACATAAAACTGAGAATCATCTAGTGTTTAAGCTCATTTCTGTTATGGAGGCTGTGATAGTGTGAAGCTGTGTGCCGTCCCAATGAGCAGGCTTAGACCTAACCCATCCCTGGGGTGTGAACCCGTTGTTAAGGCATGGTCCAGCCCAATCAGGATGGGTCTTAATCCTGTTACTGGAGGTCTTTCAAAGTGGTATAAAATTCAGACCAAGAGAGAGAGCGACCCAGAGGAAGCAGCCAGAAATCGAATGTCAGCGGAATCCTGAAGAGAAGGGAGAGACCAGGAGATGCTGCCGCATGCTTTGTCATGTGACAAGCTAAGGGCCAAGGGTCACCAGCAACCAGTGTTGCTTCCTATGAAACAGAGCTTGAGGGATATTAAGGAATGATGAGAAAGACAGAATGAAAGACAGAATGAAAGACAGAATGAAAGACAGAATGAAAGACAGAATGAAAGACAGAATGAAAGACAGACACAGATGGGTTCAGGGGGCCTGAAGCTCAGTGATAACAGACCAGAGATATCAGACAACTTTATTCTTAACTGGTTCCTGCTTATATACTGTAGGGTTCACGTGACAAAGAGTACGCATGCACCTGGTGAGAATACAGAGTGCTTACTGAAGATGACCACAAAGAACCTGGGGCTAAGACAAAACATTCTCTCTCTCCCAGACTGTTCTCCATTAAGCAAATAACTGTCTCCTCAATTTCTTGCCGCCAATTTAACGCCAGCTGCTCCCAACAAATTCTGCAGTCTTGTTTTAACCCTTGGCGCCTATACTTTCCCCTTTTTATTTTATTAGCTGAGGTGACTGTGCCCCATCTTAGGTTGCCCTTAAGCTCTGAAGGAAGGGTCTTACCTGTCATTGGCCACCAGTCAAGCTCTCAAACTTTGATTTAGGAGGGAGCCAAGAGTTTTTGCAAGAATCACATGGTTAGGGCGGCTTTGCTTAGTGACTGTGCCTGTCTTAGGTTGCCCTTAGGCTCTGAAGGAAGGGTCTTACCCATCATTGGCTACCAGTCAAGCTCTCTGACTTTGATTATTTGTTGTTAAAAACAGCTGAGGAGAAAGAAAAAAGTATAAACAGCCCCAAACCTAACAATGTAGTTCCAGTGACCGCAGCCACTGTGATAATTCCAATGATTCCAATGACAGCTATAATAATGAGTCCAATTAGTCTCTTAGTCCTTTTCAGATATTCTTTTGCCAAATGGATCAGGACTTGTGTTTCTGGAGAGGATTGCCAGGATTTTGACATCTGCACCAGCAGCTAAATACCTCTTCTTCTCCTTGCTGCTACAATCGTCTCATTTTCCTGCAACATAAATGCTTGGATACAAGTGAATAGAAAATAATTCTCACAATTTAAAAGTTTGATTTCTTATATGTATATAGTGTTTATGGTTGCTATTTAAAGGGAAGTTATAGTTACTAGAATTTGCTATATAAATTGGTCCTAGTCCTAGGAAAATTTTCTATAAATTTCTCTGAATAATGTATTATCATCCCAAAAATTTGGCACAAATCATCCTCTAAGTATTAAACTCTGATTTAGCTTGCCTGTCCATATAATCTCAGTTATCTTCAAGTTAGAGATGGGAGACCCCACAGGGGCCGCATCTCTTACAATTCCATAGGAATCATTAATTGTGATAACTGCTCAATCCATATGACATAACTGCCACCCATTCCAACTTTCTTTCCCATCTAACAGGCAAGTATCATTTGTTTCCATAGAGTTATGCATATGGGTCTTTCTAAAAATGGAAGAGTTAAATTTGATACCATTTTTCTTCTTCCTAAGTATTTTTGGAAGCCTAGAATCTACTGGACCTGGGAATCCTAAACTAGTATTCAGATATATTGTTAAAGTTGGGTCTGCCCATATGAAATGAGAAAAGGTGTCCTTGACAACATGTACATATTGCATTCTACAAAAATGTGAAATATGAGTTACATCTGTTTGCCACAATTCATTTGCCTTTTGACCTCGAGGGTTAACCCCTGATGCAAATGGGAGTGCACAGCCCTTTGCTATTAATATGAGTCAATTTGTGAAATGTCATGGAATCTTGAATTATCCCCAAAAGACAAGTGACCAAAGGAACCACAACTGATTTAATGAGCTATTTGCATCCCATATTGAGGTGAAATTTTTGTAATTATGTATCCCAACTTAAGTTATTTATTTACTGCCCTTTTTCCTTGCCTCAGGTTCACACTTCTGTATTTCTATTTTGAAGATTTTCTTCAGATCTTCTAGCATAGTCTCTATATCCTCATTTTGTTTTTCCTTTTTCTCCTTTAATTACTACAAATATTCTCTCAATCTTCCTACCTTATTTTTTGAGAAATGGCTTTTTTTTTTTTAAGAAGTTTTAGCCTCTTTTTTCCCAACTAGAGTTATCTTTTCCCTGGCTATATTTCCTGGCTGTGTCATCATTATGCTATTAACTATTTCCCTTTACTATTTTCTTTCTAACAACAAGAACCTAGTTTCTTTATTTTTCCTAAACTCCCTTCTGTTATTGCCCCATGTGGCCTCACTGTATTGTTATGGAAAAATGTTTTCAGCTCAGAAATTTCTTCACTTCTTTTCCCTAAATGTCTCCCATCTCACTATAGGGAGTCTGCTTTAGGCTCTTCTCTGCTTTATCCACAAAGTCTTTTTCTTCAAAATACAAATAACTCTTGAACTTTATCAAAGCCTTATTTTTGTAATGGCACCCTAACAATGTTTTCAACACACAAACTTAGAAACATACATACATATGTACTCCTCCAGCCGCCTATTGTGATTACCCATTACCCTGATGCTCCAAGGAAAATGCTTACTTACCAACATGACTCGAGTCCTCTTCTATCAGCTGGACACATGTCCCTCTAATGGAGACTTTTCTTTGGTTCCTTAATATTGTTTTGGAGTCTTCTTCTTCGAGCCCCATGTTGGGCGCCAAATGTTGCTTCCTATGAAACGGAGCTCGAAGGATATTAAGGAATGATGAGAAAGAAAGAATGAAAGAAAGAATGAAAGAATGAAAGACAGAATAAAAGACAGCACAGATGGGTTCAGGGGGGTCAAGCTCAGCAATAACAGACCAGAAACATCAGACAACTTTAGTCTTAGCTGGTTCCTGCTTATATACCGCAGTGTTCATGTGACAAAGAGTACGCATGCACCTGGTGAGAATACAGAGTGCTTACTTAAGATGACCACAAAGAACCTGGGGCTAAGACAAAACAAACATTCTCTCTCTCCCAGACTGTTCTCCATTAAGCAAATAACTGTCTCCTCAATTTCTTGCTGCCACTTTAATGCCAGCTGCTCCCAACAAATTCTGCAGTCTTATTTTAACCCTTGGCTCCTACAAACCAGCCCAGAAGGCTACAAGCTTTGGGGAGAAAGCACCGCCTTGATGACACCTTGATTTGGACTTTTTCCCAGCCTCAAATTGTGAACAAATAAATTCCCATCATTTATATAGACCCATTTCAAGGTATTTGCTTGAACTGCCCAGGAAATTAAAATACAGACATGTTCCTTAAAAAAAAATCATGAAATTGAGAGACCATAATGGGTAACCCTTAGAATGTCATCTGCCTTATCTATAGATGTCTTGGCTAGCATACTTTTTTCTTTATACCTGTGTTAACTTTTGATTTATCTTCAAAGTTAAATGAGATTCATATTATAGCTAGTGATCTGTAAATCAAAGCCCTTCCAGCCGTTCCTCAGCTTCACTGCTATGTTCAAAACTACGAGACCATAGGGACCAGCCAGAAGCTGAGTTAAATATAGGGTGCGTGAGAGGGACTTCCCTTCCATGGTTTGGGATGTGAGAGTGGTAGATAATGGTCAACTGTATGAGAACAGGCATAACAGTAATTTTTAAATCCCTCATTTTGTTGTAAATTCAAAAAGCAAACATTCCTGTTATGGGTATCAACATGAAGCCATCTAGTTCTAACTTTAACTTTATTTTATTCAATGTGCAACATTGGAAGAGTGTTTTACTAATTCTCCTAGAACTGTTTCTTTTCCATCCATTCCCTAGCCAATTACTTACTCATATAAAAATGTGATTGATTTTTCTGTGCATACCATCAACTCACTGCTCCTGAAACACCACATTCAACTTTAATTCTAAGTTTGTCTAAGGGTTAATAGGTCCTAAAATTCAAGGCAAATTATTATCTTCCTATACCAGATGTAGTTCTAATTTAATTGATATCTAAAAATGATAAGTAGTGTTTCAGACAATCACTCAAGTAAGTCAAAGAATGATACAATTGCTTGCTCAGTTTCCAAAGAATCCCTACATTTGGGTCTGGAATTCTATAAATTTTGGTTTACATTGAAAGGACAATGAGAAGATCCCAGAAACAGGCAAGAAAGTTCAAGGTCAAGGTCATCAAGTTTCGAACTACCAGTCCCAAGCTTTCCAAAATGTTCCTGATAGGTATATCAATTCCCTAATTCTACAGTTTCTTGAGAAACCATGACATTTACTAAGCATTTTTCCCTGCATTGCACTACAGAGTAAGTTAAGCTGAGGAACTACAAGCTATCTCTTTCCAGAAAAAAAAAAACAAACTTATAAATATAACTTTGGAAGACATATAAATTTAAATATTCAATGTTGTTTTTAATCTACTTATCATCAGTGAGTCCAAAACTCTTAGCAAAAATGGGGGAAACCTGTTCTAGAAGACCAGACCAGGCACTGTCTGGTGAATGAGGCCTGCATTAAAATATCCACGACTTAGAAATCACCCTGAAGAACACGGAGGGAGAAGTCACAGTTCCCTAAGTCTGCAAAGAATGGGATGCAATCCCAATGGCAGTGACAGCTTTGTCACTGAGAAACAGAAGTCAATTTGATTTTGAGTCATAAATAAGCACATTGTTGTTTCTAATTGTTTTCTTTTTGACCTTTTTTATGTTTTTAACCTACATGTTATTGGGTTAAATTGAAAATTTAAGTTTATTTAGTCCTTTGAGTTTTTAAGGTGGTCTGTATTTTCTTTAAAATGCAATCTTGAGTGATTATTTCAACATTTTATTTTCAACCAAGCTCAGATGCTGCAAGAAATAGGCTGACATGACACATCCTCCTCACAGACTTTAATGTGCATTTCCTACAACAAGAACATTCTACATAACTGGAATATCCAGCACAACAGGAAGTCAATATGAATTCAACTTCTAATCCTCAAATTTTGTTCAAGTGTCACCAAATCCCAATGATGTCCTTTGTAGCAAAAGCACCCAGCTGAGATTCCTGCATAGCATTTAGCTGTAATGATCTTTTAGTCTCCTTCCATTTGAAACGACCCCCTCACATTCCTCTCTGCCTCTGACTTCTTGCTGTGGGCAGTGACCTGCTCCCCTGCTTCCACCCTTACCCCACACCCCGTTTCCTTGCCCTCCTGGGTCTCTGGCCGTGCACCAGGCTGCGGGATCTCCCTACTGCTCAGCCTGGGTGCCTACCTGCATGGGCCACTGAATGAATGGTTTTGGACTGAAATGTTCAAGAAGGCTAGGGAAGGGAAAAGGAAGAAGAAGAGAAAAAGCAAGTAATGGGATGGTCTTCATGATCCAATCATATTACTGGAATTGATGATCATTTCTACGGGCTACTTATATTCTGTAAAGTTTGCACAGAGTTTAAAGGCAATGAATAAAGTCTACCTGAACTCCATGTTACATAAAGTCTGCTATTCATCTGAAGATTCTTCTCTTAAAGGGAATTACTAAACCCAAACTGAAATAGCTACTCAAATAATTATCCTTACGTTCTGTGAGAGTTTTCCCTGACACATTTCACATCATAAATAAGTGTCCTTTCTAAACACCCACTGTCAGATTACAAATACTGTGGTAGGTTTAGTTTACTCAGTTAACCTGGAAAACATAACTATTGAGGGGAAAAATCTGAAATTAAAATGAAAATAAAGTGAGCTAAGGAATAAATAAATTAGTCCACTGGAAAGTTATTTCAATGGTTATTGCTCAGCATTTTACTGATTATTGACATTTCTGCAAAATTCACCCAACCATTCGATTTTATATCATGAGATTAACATGCAGAGCTGGGATCATTCTTTTATGCTTCCTGCTGTTTAAACGGGCCATAAGGCCCTCAGCACCCTTCATTCACTCATAGAAAAGGAAAAGGACTCTTAAAGAAACCGTCATGCATCAGACTCTTACTAAGCACAGATTTTGATTAACCAGAGGTTCAGTAGACATTGAATCCTCCCTGCTCCCTCCCAACACTGCAGTGTTCTAATGTTCAGAAAGAAATGACAGTCACACGATGTCCATAAAAGTCAAGTGTGGGTTTATGTCTTTTTGTAACAAGTAAAGGGACCAACAACAGCCAATTAAACAACATAAAGGAAAGGCAAGACTGAGAATCTGCCCTCAAAATTTTATACCCAATTCTATCAAACGGTTCAGAGGGAAAAACAAATAAATCGTCCATTGTTTTTTGTTATCGCTGACTCTCCTAAAATGCAAAGAATGTGATCCATTTTGCATATTTTCATTTCAGAAAGAGGAAGAGGATGCAGGACACTCCAAAAAGAGAAGAAGCAAAAACAAGTCTATAATATGGCCATTCAGGAAAATATTTTCCCCATAAAGAATCCTCCTAATGTAAATATGTCCCCATATTTTTTAGCCAGATCAATTAACATTCAAGTTAAAAAATACATAATCCCTAAAATGTCAGTTTAGAGAGCTTCCATAATGGCCTCATTTCCTGCAGTCAGCTACCAGCCGCCTTTGAGGATGGCTGATTTGTTGCTGGAGAACCAGCTGTGGATAATGTGGGCAAGTCGTGGTATCTTCACGAGAAGGAGATTTCTAATGTCCTTATTGATGAATAGTTCTCCAGGACTTTCTTATGGTATGCAAGACAGTTTCATTTTTGTTAGCTGTAATGTCTTATCCAGAAGAATTACTTAGCTCTAAAAGGTAATTTAAAAATTAAAATAATCTATTGAATATGGGGATACAAAAAAACTTCTTCAACCAAAGAAGACTGAAAAGATGCAAAACTATTATTTAAATTTTCAATGTCATCCAAGGATTGGCCAAATCCAAGTTTAGCAATCAAGTCCTTTTCAATGGTTTATTTGTGGATTCTATATAGACCATCTCAGAGGCCACTGAGTTCTAAGGAAATGTTCACTCTAAAAATGTCCAGCTCACTTAGGACAGCTTCTTAATCCTGTTGGATTTGAAGCAAACAACTATCAATCCAACTAATCCTGCCAATAAAGAATGATCCCAAATAAGGGACCTAAACAGAAAAGGGAGTTATAGGGTATACTGCAGAACTGATTACTTTATTTCCCTCAAGGAAAAGCTCCTTGAAGTCTGTTGATTAAATAGTAAGAGTGACCTCTAGTGACTTATTTTGTTGTTGTCATATTTTTAGCGGTTGAGTGCTGAAGTACCTTATGATGCCTTTCTACAAGTACATCACTATTCATGCATTTATTTATTTGTGCAAAATTTAAGTGCTTATTTCTGGACCCAGGATTTTGATTATAGGTAAATATCCACGTTTCATTTGCAAAGTGTCCTCACAAAACCAGATTAAGATTGCATCTGAAACATGGCCTGACATCCGACCCAAGGGGCAGGAGTTCCTGTGGGGCAGGGCCACCAAGAGCCTGGGCAGAGAGCACTTTACACGCACTGCCCAGCTCCCCGCCAGGGCTGCGAATGGCCCACCCTTCAGCCTTCAAAGGGAAGAGCTTTGACCAACAACCACCCCCATCACTCCATCGAGGTACACTTCTGAACATGGTCACTAGCACTCATTTAAACTGACCCTAAAAAAATAGGTGTGAGAAGGTTGATGTGGAAGCAGTGGCGATCCCAGTGAACGACTCTTTAAAAACAATTTTCAAAAGGGAGAAGGATATAAAAAAAACTCACAGCTGGATTAAAATTAATCACGAAGAGAAGACCTCACCTTGATAGAAATTTCAATCCAAGCAATATCAAAACTTTGAACATTTCTAGGTGTGATAAAGTATGGGTGAGTTAGATTCTGCTGGATTATTCTGAATACTGTCATCATATGAGAATCCCAGCCCAGTGTAGAAATAAAGGCTTCCTCAGGTTTTGGCAAATCAATACAAGTCAGAACAGGGCCCTCAGTGACAAATTATAAAATACACAAAGTTAGTATCCAGAGAAGAGTAATGTTCAAGATTCCCTAAATGCCTGGTTAAGTGTCTTCTTTAAGTAAAAACTCTGTATTAATAGAAATGAAGAAATAGAAATAGAAGTACAGCAAGCGCCCAAGTACAATTGCCTAACTCGTTAGGGCAGGCTCTTGAATTTGGATTGGCCTATGGCACTCTGCCCAGCGGGGCACTGAATGACGGAACTCAAGTGCGGCTCCCAGGACAAGATCTGCAAAACTACAAACTAACATCTCAGTTGATGCAGTATGATGTAATGCCTACCAGTTATTTCCCGAGAGATAATTCTTATAAAATACTGCAATCCCAAAAAGGAATAATTGACAACATTTGCAGGCTGATCCCAGATTAAAAAGCTATTATTCAGGGGTCTCGTTACAATGTGACCTCTCACAATGAATATTCGATTATAAATATTGATAGAGAAAAAGTCAAAATATGCATTCTATATTTCAGATTCACCAGAGGAAAGTCCACTGGTAACAATTCTATCTTCAGGATTGTACTTCAATTGATTTTTTTTTAAGGTTCTTTATTCTCAGGAGCATTGCTCTGCAATTCCGGTTGCAAATATTACTAAAGATAAAATTGCAGTTGTCGTTTTCCAGCTGTACTCACATGGATTTCCTGCTACTACTGGGCTCCATCTGTGTCTGGGGAGAAGTAGCAGCATCCTGACTGAGAGAACCTCGGGCGAGGGGGCCATGCTCACTTTACTGGGCGCCCAGAGGGGCGGGCGGTGGGTCGCTGCGGGGACACGTGCCCCCTGCGCTCACTCGCGCCCTCCTCCCGCGCGCCAGCGCCCCCTTCTGCCTCCTCTTGCGCCCAGGCCCACACAGGCAGCCCCCCACTCCTGGGTGGGAAGCCTCTGCCTCTCGTCCACCCGCAGCTTCGCCCCTCGGACCCCGAGACCCAGACGCGGAGTGTGCGCCCCGCTTCGCCCGGCGCTCGGTGGCTGCGCGGCTGCCCCACCCGGCCCGGAGGCTGTGCGCTCTCGGCACGCCCTGGACCCACGTCCCTGGAGGTGGCGGGTGCAGAGGCCAACCTGGGAGGGGAGCGGGGCCGGCCGGCGTCTGCGGGCTCCCCACCTCGCTCTCTGCTCTCCACTCTCTTCCCGGGAAACCTGGAGCCGCTCTCTCGCCCGCGATGACCTGGGCAGGGCGGCGGCCTGGCTCGCGCCCGCGTCTCCGCGGAAGCTCCGGCCGAGTTAGAGGCGCCAGGCGCTGTCCCCGCTGTGCGCGGAGTTCACGGAGAGCCTCCGGGGGGCATCGCGCCGTGGGCAAGTTCAGGAGAGGAACGGGGCGCAGAAACAACGCGGCGGGTACGTTTACCTGCAGACGCACACCCACGTCCGCTTGCCCAGCCTCGGACTTGTGGAATCAGAGAAGTAGGGCGAGAAAGAGACCGAGTCCTGCAAGAGCAAGTCGGATCCCACCTTTCCTTAAAATGCTGATATTTTGTCCATCACGGCACCAACAGTGAGATGATTAAAAATCTGTTGTTCGAAGCCACCCAGTTTGTGGTACTTTAGCAAAATCGCTGTTGCGTTGATTGTCAAGGCGCGCTTCTACTACATTATAGAAACGCTTGTATTTACGAGTTCTGTCCCAAATACACAGAATACACATTTTGCACATCTACCCAATGACACTCAACATTTGTTCAAAAACGGCAAGATCGTTCATATATACTAAATCCACATGGGACTTTATATGCTGAGACCAAAGAGCACCAACACCTTTCTTCTAAGACGGGAAGCTTGTAATTACTTGTTGTGGAGGTTTATTCCGCTTTGACTTAAAATTTATTTCCGATCGCTCATTTTAATTCTTTGGTTAGGATTGGAAATCATGTATATATATAAGTGAAATTTATATTGCTATAACTCTTGCCACACTCTTAAATTTTCATTAAAATCACCACAGGTTCTTTTCTCCTGCTGATACAGGCAAGGAATTTTGCAGATTTAAGAGTAGTGAGTCTCTAGGAATCCCTGTATCTATTAGCATCACATCGGTTACAACCATCCCACACTGTACACTTAAGGGACAGACAAAGTTGCAAACTTGAGACACCTGACTAGCACCCTGGATGTTTTAGAAAAAAAATGTTAAATACAGTGGACACGTGTTATATATTGTCCCTTTTCTTTCATTCTTCCCTCTTTTCCATAATGTCATTGAAATGTTGAAACTTCTTTCTTTCCACTTAACTTTGACCTGGACACCAAGTACAAGTATTATATTTATGTATTTTAATCGGATACTGATTGCATTGTAGACTGAATCATGTCCCTGACAAAGATGTATAAATCCTGACACGTAGATGAGAACTCATGGGAAAACAGGATCTCTGAAGATGTTACTAGTTAAGGGGAGGCCAAACTGCATTAGAGTGGAAATTTGGACATAGCAGGCAGCAGGAGGTGAGAGACGGCCACGTGACTGAGGCAGAGCCTGAGTTCAGAGAAAGCATGATCCCGCCAGCACCTTGAGTCTGATTTCTAGCCTCCAGAGCTGTGAGAAAATACATTCCTGTTGTTGAGCTGTGGTACTTTGGTACGGCAGCCCTTGCAAATTAAAATGGCTTTGTAATTCAGCCAGAGTGTGAGAGAATAAGCTCTATATTGTAATCGCACATATTAAGGATGTCAGTGTATCACTTTGGAACAAATACTGTGAGTGGATGAGGCATGTTTAATGTTACAATTAATGCTTTTTAATTGTAACAATGTGCTCCTGAAGATAAGCTCTTTAAAGATGTTCTAGATTTTCTTGAATTACAGAAGGAGCATTACTACAATAATTACATAAGAAAACCTTAGTAATCGGCTTCCCACCCCACTGAGGCGACCAATAACAACAGAATGTTGTATATACTTTCATAATTTTCCCCGTTCTTATACAGACACATGTAATCCTGTATGTGGGGTTGTGCTTTTCTTATTTCAATGAGGTTTTACGCTATACTTTACCTTTCTGCCATTTCATCTTCTCTCTTAGTAACATACTATGTGCATTCCGATCTAAGCTGGAATTTATAGTGCTGCGATTTTCATTTCTAGGAAATGGAGTGACGGTACTAAAACTGTAACCACATTTTGTCTGTTATTCTAAAAGCACTTTAAGTCCAGAATGGGACTATACCTATGAATATGTCATATCTTTAAGAATTTCTTTTTCTTAAAGAAATAACATTTTCTATGAGATGTAATGTGTTCGTAATCAGATAAAAAAATATACTACTGCACTAGTCAAGACTCAGGCACAAAGCAGAATTCACTCAGATAGTTTAAATGAAAAGAGTTGATAGAAAAGGCAAGAGCCCTGTGCCGGTTTGAAGCTATTACATATCCCAGAAAAGCCATGTCCTTTAATCCTCTTTCAATATTGTTGAGTGGGACCTTTCTAATTGTTTCCACAGTGATGTGACCCACCCAATTGTGGGTGGTAACTTTTGATTAGGTGGTTTCCATGAAGATGTGTCTACACACATTCAAGGTAGGGTTGCTTACTGGAATGCTTTAAGAGAGAACAATTTTGGAAAAAGCTTTAGAGCCCACACAACCAGAAACCTTTGGAGATGAAGAAGGAAAACACCTCTGGGGGAGCTTCATGAAACAAGAAGCCGGGAGAGAAAGCTAGCAGACGTCGTTGCCATGATTGTCATGTGCCTTTCAAATTGAGAGAGAAACCTTGAACTTCATCAGTCTTTGTGAAGATAACCTCTTGTTGGTGTCTTAATTTGGACATTTTCATGGCCTTGGAACTGTAAATTTGCAACTTAATAAATTCCCCTTTTTAGAAGCCATTCCATTTCTGGTATATTGTATTCCAGCAGCTTGTAAACTAACACAAGCCTGAACAAGGGCTTTGTAGCACCCAAAGACTAGGAACATCAGAAAGCCATGGCCAAAGAGCTCAAGGATGAAAGAGTGTTACTGGCATCCCATAAAGGAGGTTTGCCTGGTGGGAACTGAAGTCATAGATTCCGAGCTATAGCCTGGAAATAGGGAGTGACTAGGGAAGAAACATTCTGAGTGGTAACTTCTTAAGTCCTCTGATTTTTGCTAATGTCTCCCATCATCAGGTAAACCAATCAGTTGGCAAGCCTGCAGGGCTCAGGAGCAGTAGGGATGGAGAGTGATTCCAGGGGCTGAGCAAAAAGTGGCTAGCACATGCCTGGAACAGAGATGTGTGCATTACCCACTGCTATGTAGTAAATCAGAGGGATTAGATCATCTATAAAAGATTAATGGATTATTAGTACTATCAGTTTTCTGATGACTGATATTAAGTGGGAGCTTGGTGTAAGAATCTACTTTTTTTTTTTTTCGTTGGAAAGCCGAAATAGTTGTAACTGCTACAAATTAAATCAGAGCTTTAAACTCAATTTACTCTTTCTTTTCATTATATTATAGGGAAGATTAATTGTGCGATCATGGTTTTAAGTGGAGCTTATTATTAACTTCAACATCCAAAAGTCACCTGAGTTTGCCTTTCCTAATATTTCACAGAAATAGAAAAGAAGATGTTTTCTTCATAGAGCAGAGAAAGATGAGGTCTTGTTTCTCAGGCTTCTGGAATCCATCAATAATTTAGCAAAACAGTTCTCACCTTTCAGGGCCAATTGGAGAAGGAATTTGAACTCAGGTACAAATTAAAATATCCTTTATTAAAATTTCATTTAATTTTTTTGGAAATCAACAATGAAATCTGTTCTAGTTTGATAGCTGCTGGAATGCAATATACCAGAAACGGAACGGCTTTTCACAAGGGGAATTTAATGAGTTGCTAGTGTACAGTTCTAAGGCCAAGAATTAAAACAAGTTTATAGAAAAGTCCAATCAAAGGCATCCAGGGAAAGATACCTTGGTTCAAGAAGGGCTATGAAGTTCAGGGTTTCTCTCTCAAGT